>MU860215.1:0-46023 GCA_033296875.1 Achaetomium macrosporum | reverse complement strand
TCTGGATCTTCGCATAGGGCCCTCTGGTAGTCGTATTTTCGATTGAATCGCGTGGGTAAGCTCTGGTTGTCGTTTAACGAAGCGATGCGCTCGGGTTCAGCAAGTAGTCGGTTGGCCATATCTTCCACGCTAGACAAGCGGGAAGGAAATCCTCTGGAATCCAGGTCGAGTATGTACTGAACAATGACCGATTCCTCTACATCGGTCAACTTTCGCGAATTGGCTGGGATGTCGCGTCGTGATTGCATACCGCGTCGTCGGCGGCTTAGTTTTTGGTGATCCACAGAGTAGATTACGCCAGCAGCTCGAGTGCTTAGTTTTGGGTCATTTTGCATAGCTTGAAGTGCTAGCATCACTTGTCTTTCGTCGTTTTCTTGTGCCATGTTTAGTTGCGGAGGGATTTGTGGTGAAAGTTGGAAGTCGCGTGGACGCGATCTCGTGTATCATTCGCTGATATGTATCATTCGCTGATAAAACACATTAACATGGGACGCTTCAAGCAAATTCACTCGACAAGAACTAGAGCTGAACTATTGTCACTGCTTGGTTTATGAATGCTAAAAAACATCAGTTGTAAAGAGTGTCCACCACCATCCAAGCAGGCGAGGGAAGCAGTATTCTGAAAGGCATCAGGGAATGTGTGACAGTGATTGCAATCAGACGACAGAAGCAGGTTTCAGCATCTCCCACATCACATGAACCAGCAGAGACAATCTCCATCTCGTTCCCGTTCTTCGGAATCGGGGGACGGTCTCTATCCCATGCAAGCCATGGGAAGGCGGCAATGAATCTAGGGGTAGCAATGCGCCGTTAGCATACCTTAGTCTCCTGAATGTCGAACGATGACGGGTGTAATGGACGGCAATCTTACCGCTCAAGGAGATCCAAACTGCAAAGTGACCGAGTAGATCTCAAAGGTGCCAGTATCGGAGGTGAAGGACACATCCATGGAGACGTCGATTCCATAGGGTTTGGCGTCAGCCTGGAGTTGAAATTTATTCGGCACGAGATCAAAATCCTGGCTGCCGTTGGGTACAGTGTCGCTGTAGGCGCTGGTGTTGCCGAAGTAGACAACGAGATCCGTGGCCGAGGCAGCAGTGCCCTTGCACTCGACGGAGACCTTGGTCAGGGGGTCCTGTTGGGTGGACGGGTTGGTTATAGGAATGTAGACCGTAGTGGTCTTGCCCGATCCCGGAGAGCTGACGACTGCGCCCTGGGGCTTGTAAGTCACCCTATCCTTCTCGCCGACAACGGCGCTGCCACCGGCTGAAGTATAGGTCGCGCCCATGGTGTATAGGATGCTTGGGTTTGGGTGGAAGCAGTCGAGTGTTAAGGGAGTTATCAAAGGTTGGGAAGCTTGGGAAATGAATTTCCATTGCTGAGGATGATGGGTATGGCACGCCCTTGATATAGACCGAAGGGCGGGCATCTAGGCTGCCCCGCCTCATAGCTGTGCACTCTCAGGCACCCATGTCGTCCTCCATGCTCCTTGGTTCCTATTCGAGGATTTGCGAACTCAACAAGACTTCTCCGGAAGTCTCCTCGTCACAACATACGTCCACCTGAACTGAGATTGGAGCTGCAAACCTCGTTGGCCCGGATGACCGGGTCAAGCTGCCAAGTCTGTCGTAGATCTGCAACCGGAATCTTTTGATTTCTTGAGCTTCCCTAAGAAGAATGGACTGCAGTTCCGCTGCCGCACTTCATTAATAAATTCTACATCCGGCACGTCGGCCGCGAGGTGTGGTGCCTTATGCACATCTCAGCTGCTGCGAGAGCGAAGCGAAGTTCCTGCTGGAAAGTAGGGCCCTCCAAGTGGTGGGCCAGATGTAGATTCAGGGGCTCAGATGCCGCGGAAAGCGAGGCACTCTCAGGTTAATCCTTCAAGAGCCGGAACCTCGAAATAAGGAAGCAAGAGCTGACTGCTTCGCCGCGGACTAAGATGTCCCAGCTTCGTGACCACAATCTATGCAGCCCTTAGATGGACCCGAGAGGGCTCGCCTGAGCAGAGATCTTTGGTGTTTCCACTTTCCTTCCGAGTTGTTACCTACTAGTACTCTTTGGTCGTATTCTCTACAATCGAGACGTCTAAGAGTACTTAAGTAGCTGTTCAAGGAAAAAGACAGGAACTCAGCTAAAATGCGTCTTTATCCGTCTATCGTAAGGGCCCCAGTATGGCTGCATCCCCGCGGGTGTCGCCTGCAAAGTACCCGAATCCAGCACACCCGACTTAGAGCCGCGTGATGACTATTTGAATGGGCTGCATGCAATTATGGCCGACCGTGCTGGCTTGCGCACTTGGCAGGACATGTTAAGGACTTCTGAGGGGACTGGATAGAGGTAGATAAGCGAGGCCTCCTTGTCCCGACACCAGCTGAAAACGAATATCAATGTCATAATGCCTCATCACATGCGTGCCCCTCAGCTCAAATGTCCCTCCTGAGCCCGATGGAGGGTTATTGGGGAGTATTGGCGAGCCGACAAGGGCAGTGCCAAGTGGTACACAGCATCGTGGTAGCTCCTTGAAAAGATACAATAGATCTTCCTCGGTTAGAGAGAGCTCCAGGAGGGAGATGACATAGACTTCGAGGCCAAAAGCGCCAGCAAGCGCAAACGATAGGGAGGTTTTTCCTGTGCCCGGCGGACAGTGCAAGAGATAGCCTCTGCCAAAAAGAATACCTTGTTTGGCATACCAGCGTGCTGTCTTTGGGTGGAAGTATTCGTTCATGTCAGATAAGTTGCTTCTGCTCGTCGTCGAGGATCACCACGGTAGCTCTATTTCGCACAAGGCATAGTGCATCAGTACTCTCTGTGCAGCGCCGGCCCGTGCACGTCTTGCCTGCTTCTCCCAGGTTCAGCGAACATTTCACAGTACCATGAGTTGAACTGCAGTGCCCGTACCAACAGAGACCCATGTGCCCACAAGACAATGCAGTGGAACCCTTGACACTGAATGGGAGGAAGTCTAGAGCTTCACGCTGCATAAATTTCGAAACCGGGTAGCAACGACGGTGCGCCAGCAGCCAAATCGTTCCCACCAGTCCGCGTACCTCCGCCAATCACGCAACTGCAGCTTCTATAGGACGCATCACCGCTACGAATCCCAACCCGGACCTGATACCGTGTGTCCTACGGGCCGCTTTGCAGCGCAGCTTAGCCGATATACAGCCGTTTCGGCTACGTAAGTGCAGGGAGAAATTGAAGAGTATAACCGCATTAGGAACATGGATGTATGCAGCCAGTTCAAAAGGAGGTAATCTTTGGAGGATAGGGTGAGCTGAGAGAATGGTTCCGCTCCAAACCAAGGGCATTCGCGATGTTGGGTAAAGGTTCATCTTCGGAGAACAAACAGGACCAAATCAAAGTTGATGAGAGACATTTTTAGAAGTATCGCCAATATTTTAGAGAGTTCCCGGTGTGTACCTCAATGGAGACATGCTTGCGAAAGAGTGAGCACAGATGAACGTGATTGAAAAGGTGATTGATGTGAAAGGTCATCCACCTTACGCCTCGGAAAGCCCTTCAACAAAACGCTTAGAGAAAGCATTGCGACCACTCCCGCCAGTAAGAAACACCAGACCGGTACCGATGCTATTGCAAGCATCCAAGACATACTAGCCACTACTCTAGAGTTCCGGGCTTGTGACTTCTAGCACCAATTTCCCTCGCCACTTATTCCACACCGATGAGCCGCTGAAGAGGGGGGTTGTGGGAAGACTCTTACCTAGACATCATAAGTCAATGACACAGAACCACATATCTATTCTGAAACTGGGTGAAGTCACCATGGGCTTCAGAAAGACGTCTAGGGGGTACAGTATGCTGACTGGCCGCCGTTGACCACCCTGCAACCCGGGCGACCGACGGTTTGGGGGCACTCGGCAGACAGCTGCCAGCCGTCGACCGAGTTGCAGACCAGAATGACGGAGTAGTAGATGTTACCCTCGAACTGGCTCTGGCAAGCACAGGCTCCAGGGGTGCAGGCCGCTACCGGATGGGCCACGAATACCAACATGGTCGCCGCAGCGAAGATGGAAGATAAATACAGGTGCATGATGACTTCCTAAGGACTGTGCTGTAAGGCGGTTGTAGGGTCTGACGATGATCGAGGAGATGATGAGGCTTCGGCTGCCCGGTAGGGATGAGAGTGAGCAAGCACTTGGACTTGATATGGGGTTAAATTGTTGAGTCTTTATACTCCGACGCACCAGCTGGGAAGCTCATCCAACCTCTTGCAACGTCTCCCTGGCGAACAAGATTGTCAAGCTGCAACCGAACGGAGTTCGACCATCACTTCCACTTCTAGACACAAGACTCTTATAGTCCGAGTTGATATGCGTGTGAAGGGCTGATGGGTGTGCTGGAAATCCTATGATTTCTATCTCAGGTCCCCATTGCCCTGTTGATGATGGCACGGTGATTAGCGAGAGTAACTAGAAAGCCAAGAATAAACAGGTTGTACCTATAGCAGGGGATAGACAAACCCTAGCTTCTCTGGTTCTCAGGGTGTAGGTGGTAAGTGTCCGGCGAGGAGTCCAATCCTACGCTCCGCTTCGGATCCCGAACAATCTGCTATTGGCTTACCGCGCTGCATCCTCGGACTCCCCGACATCGCGTCGTAGTCCCAAGATCAAGTGCGACCGGAAGCGCCCACAATGCGACCGCTTCCTCAAGCGGAACAAACCTTGTAGCTATCCCGGATTGCGGCAGCAGGGGTTTGGTCCACGGACGGCAGTGCGGGAACTCTATGTGGATGGACAGAACGGTGGGCTCACAATGGATCGAGAACTGTTACCACTCGGGCAGGGGAAAGACTGAAAAATTGGCATTGCTGTGATAGAGGTGCTCGAGGGCCTCCTGAAAACCTCCAGCTTGAGAACGGCGTAGCGGATGGTCCCAGGCTTCATCCAAGAACCCACCCGGTGCTCTCTTTGGAGCAGTCTAATGTCTTTGTTGACCCATTTCCCCTTTGTGAATAATGTTGACGCTTTCCATTATTCGACGGGAGGCAATGTTTTCCCCTGGTCAGCATGATTCTCATTTCGTCCCATGACCATGACCATGATGCATGGGCCTGAGGTTCTTGGCACTCCCAGTCAGCTACGGCGTCACAATAGTGCCGTTACAAAGCATTTCCGTTGCCGTCTATAGACGTATCCCGAGGTTGGCCTGTTATTTGACCCACTTAGGTGCATTACTAATCAGCATCGATGGTCGGAGATTAGGTCTTAAAATAAAGGCGGAGGAGCAATGGCCGATGCGGAGGTGGACGGGCTCTATGACCACGCTTTTGGCCCTCCTAAGCTCCGACGTTTCTCCTGAGCCCCTTCCCCAAGTAGTAAAGGTCCAACACACTCCTGTATATGTGTTCCAATCGACATGGCGTCGTTCAGCAAGTTTGGAGCAGAGACCGATGCCAATGAAGTGTTGGCCGCCTTCCCAAATGCAGTCGAGGGAAAGATCGGTGAGTACCTACAGAAATGCCGTCCGCGTTACAACTATATCCCATTCCGTGAGCTCTGACACTCGCAACTTTCTCATCTAGTTCTGATCACTGGCGTCAGCCCCAACGGCCTCGGCGCGGCTCTTGCTCGGTCGCTAGCCCCTCATAAACCCAAGCTCCTGATACTGGCTGGGCGCACTTCCGCAAAGGTCGAGGCTGTCTCAAAGGAAATCGTTACATCTAACCCGGGGATTGAAGTCCGCACTGTTCTGTTCGACATTTCGTCCTTCGCATCCATCGCCAAAGGTGTCGAGGAGATCAATGGCTACGCCGAACCCAACATTGACATCGTCTTCAACAATGCCGGTGTCATGAACATTCCGGAGCGGCGGCTGAGCGCCGATGGCTTTGAGATGCAGCTTGCGACCAACTATCTCGGCCTTGCCCTGTTTACCATGAGCATTCTGCCGAAAATCAAGCAAAGTGCCGCAGGCCGGATCGTTAATGTTGTGAGCAACGGTTACGCGATCTCGCCCTTCCGGTTTTCGGATTACAACTTTGACGGCAATGATCTGCCAGAAGATGAGCAGCCCTCGAAGGCCGCTTGTGAGGCATTCGGCGTGCCATGGGGCCTGGGCTACATCCCGCCTGTCGCCTACGGGCAATCCAAGACTGCCGGTATTCTCTTTACCCGCGAGCTGGCTCACCGGCTGACGGGGACAAATGTTACTGCGGTATGCGTGAATCCCGGAGGTGAGTTGACTTCTCAGTCACAGCGCGAAATACGCCAACGTATCTTCTAGTCGTTGCAACGGACCTCTGGCGCGAAATGCCCCCGCAGACAGTGGATGCGATCATGAGCGCACTCCCACCGAAAAGCCCGACGCAGGGCGTGTCTACGATGCTCGTTGCTGCGCTTGATCCGAAACTCAAAGGTATACCTCGCAACAACTAGTATTTGGACTGAACTACGAATATCTGACGAACTATTGTTTGTAGAGAGTCCCGGTGCTTATCTGGAGGATTGCCAGATTGCGGAGGTCCAACCATTTGCGAAAGACAAGGCCAAGGGAGAAAGGCTTTGGAAATTGACGGAAAGGCTGACTGGGAATACCTTTTCTGTGTGACCTGGAAACTCTGGCACCGACATGAAAGGGAAAGAGAGGGCGGTGGCGGGGAAGTCACCATTGGGGACCGTTACTGCATAACTATCACCTTTACCTGATATTCCGATTAGTCCTCAAAGTGAAGCGTGAGGTCGAATCAATCAATATTCGAGATGCCAGATACGCGAAAAAGTATAGGTACTTTGCCAAGGTTAGATTTCAAGCAGAAAGTATCCAAACGATACCTAAGATATCAATACATACTGTATGCACTTTCTACTAGTACTTTTCATGATCGAGGAGCAATCCGGCGAGCATCAGGGTATCGAAAGCCTATCCTCGCTAAGACCAGTAATATAGTGGTATAAGGTGGGCTGGTGATGAGGAGTACGACTCTAAGGCGTCTGACCCCTACGCTAACCGGGCTCATAATCGTCCCACAGCAGATGAAACAACTTCTAGGGCATTGGTGAACCCTATCTACGCAGCAGTCACTTTTCTTCATCTAGCCTCCAGTCTCAATATACACTATCATCATCGTCATCCCCATTCTCACCCGCATCAACGCGAACAATCTGACACTCCGCCCCGTCCAAACCAAGCCCACCCTCCACCGCCAGATCCCAGTGCTCAGGCAACTCGGGATCGTCTTCCTTCAGCCCAGCCAGCTCAGCCTGAAACTTAACCCCCTCCCCCTCCTCTTGGTCCCCTTCAACGACCGCCACCACCCCCTTCGACTTGCCCCCCTCAAAATCCGCAAACAGATCCCCCTCAACCTTAACCCGCCTCTGACCAGTGACCATCTTCCTCCGATACAGCACCTCGCGCAGGCTATAAGCAAACACAAACGGCCCCTCCACCCTCCCTGCCGCCCGGCCCTCGTTACTGGCCACCACCTCCGTCCCGACCCCAACACCAACCGGTACCCCCATCGCAGCCGTCACATCCGCAGCGAGATGCACGTGCGCCCCGCGCTCGCGCGCCCTAGCCACGACATACTCGGCCCCGTAGGCAATCTGAACCCCCGTGATGAGGTACAGGTTAGCGGTGAACCGGCTGTCCCGCAGCGCGGCCTGGACGTCCGGCTCGGCGAAGAGGGCGCGCACGTCGGCTAGCAAGGGGTTGATGGTGTGTGTCTCGAGGCGGGGGATCTTGTAGTGCGCTGTGGCCTCCTTGGTGAGGTCTAGCCCGAGCTCGAGATCGCCTAGTAGGCCTGATAAGAAGGAGGTGAAGATGCTGGGTTGGAGGGAGAGTTTGGTTGAGAGGGAGCGGGTGGCGTCTAGTTCTGGGGTTATGATTGCTGCAGAGCGGAGTCGTTTGATGGTTGGGGAGTTGGCGTCGTTGAGCGGGAAGTCGGGCGTGCGCGGGGACTTGATGAGGTTCCCGAGGGCGATGGCACCGTTGGGAGGTTGGTCTCGTGTGGGAGCGAGGAAGTAGGTCTTTTTCGGGTGCATCTTTCGGGTTGATGTTACTTAGGTAGGTTTGGGAGGCTCCGCTACGGAGTCGGGCAGGAGGGAGAAAGGTGGAAGATACATACAGCGGAGCGAGTGATGGAACTTGGGGGCCAAAGGGGGCACGCTGGAACCCCGCTTTCCGATGTGACACTACCTTTTCAGCTCACGCGGATATCCCTAGGACCGGTGTGGTTTCCTGTCCAGGCCTTGGGTGTTGCGGGTTTCCAACAGACTGCAGGTTGCTGTTCGAACGCAGTTAGAAGGCTACGCTCGGATCTTGTGGGTTTGCTACCGGTCTGGGCTTGTCATGAAGGTACGCGCTCTCAATGATAACTCCAAGTCCTCAGTGTTACTTAGGAAGAAAGGTCTCTGCCGCTACCCATACCCATTTAGCCAGCATGAATAGGATAGTATTCATAGATCCGTTCTCTAGGCTCTCCCGCATGTGGTACGGCGGAAGGGAGCCCTCGCGGTGGAAAGAATGCACCAAACACAAAGTCTGCTGCCCACCTATGTGGCGGGTTCTCCCACCTCAATACTCGCGTCCGCTTGCCAGCCTCGCCTGAGCCGTGCGGACCCTTGGGCGGAGGGTGTCTTGGGTGTCTCGTCGGCGCGCCAGACGAGTCGGAAGAGGGGCTGTCTGGCGGGCTTGTTGGCCCGCCGCCGGAAACGGCACGAGCACCAGCCCCGGCATCGCCTCCTCCCGATCCGCCAGGGCGAGGGGGGCTTTTCTCAATGGGGTTGCCGTAGTCTCTTGAGTAAATGTCAGAGCCGTGGATACTGTGTATTTAGGTGAGGGTCTGCTTACTTGGAGTTATCGGACAAGTTATCGGTAGTGCCCAGAAACATGTCCTCTACCTGGGTTCTCGCGCGGCTTACAAGCCGCCGGATGAGCCAGAGAACGATGGCGGTGACGACGAGTACCGAAATGAGGGCAGCGGCGACGTCGTTAGCTGCCGTTCGACGTGGAGGCGAGTAGTCTGCACCGGTGCTGTCTCGTACGAGCAAAGAAGGAAGCCCTCTCGCACCTGAGGGTAGCAGTGCCAAACCCAAGAGAATGTGTACCAGGATTCGCCCACTCAGTGGCATCACAAGCTCGCAGAAGCTGGAGTATCACGAAGACTTGTGGTACCTGCATTTGCTTTAGCAATGGGGTGAGAGGCGAAGTAAGGGCGAACTTGGGGATGTCTAACGTCACGTTTTGGTACCGTAAGTGAGCGTGTCGGGAAGGAGTAAAGGGAGGCATCTTTCCCGTAGCGGATGGACCTGCCCCTTCCGGGGCGAGGTCAAAGTCAAAAACAGGTCCTCCTTTCGTTGCTATGGCATTAGATGGTCACTGAAAAAGAGGGGTAATTGCCTCCAACTTTGTCTTCGATGTAACCCCAAGGCTGAGCTCGTCAACAACGCGGGCAGTGCCGCACCCCCGCTTCGAAAGTGCGTGATGAGCCAACCACATAACGGAAAACCTTATGTACCCGTCATATGGAGATACTTGCGTCGCCCAAATGGCCCCCGCGCGCCCATAGAATTGCCGGCCCGCCGCCAGGTCCTGTTCGATGATATTGCGTACCGGTTTACCCACAATGACATTCCCGTCGAGTCGCCCACAATTGAAAGGCGGGAGACCTGCGAGAGGAGGCTTGCTGACGATGCATATCCTCGCCCCACCCTCATCGGCCTGCGAGCCAAGATCCGATTCCGAGGGCGAATCCTCCTTGTGAGCAAGAGATGACACGAAGACAATGCCACCATGCCGGACAATGAAATTGGAGTTCGCCGTCTCAACTATGAGATCCCCTCAGAGCTCGAGGCAGACTATGTGAAATGTGCGAGCCGGCAGCGCATGGCCGCGGCTGCCGCAGCAAACGGCGACATGGTCAAAGCCAGCGACCTGCTCAAGATCAACCTCGAGTGGTGTAAGCGCCATTTGTCCACGGATCCAATCCACCCAATGACCCTGTGGCACCTGGCCGAGCTCGGAAGTTTCCTTGTCGGCATGGGAAGGTTCAGCGAGGCCATCATTTACGTGGGCGAGGCATACGATATTTCCGAGGCGATCGATCCCCTAGGCCAGGACACTCTGAATATCCTTGCCCGCTACGCTCAAGCTCTGGTTGGGAACGCGAATCTGGCCCTGGCTGCAGGCCTCTATGAGACGCTGTGGGATAAGTATAAGAAGGCATTCGGGGAGCAAGCCGAGGCGACGCTGGAAAAGGGCCGCCAGGCGGCTCGATGCTGGTTTCGCGCCGCGGTAGATGAGAGGGCCGCAGAGGCCGAAAAAAAGAAGTTCTTGAGCAACGACCGAAGGATACAGAAGCAACTTCTCGCCGCATGGGAGTCCAAGGAGCCGGGTGGTTCAATACATGCGATTGAAACAAGAGCAGACTTGGCCATCAACTACGCGACACTAAGGGAATACTCGACAGCACAGTCAATGTTCCAGCAATGCATCGCAGCCTTGTCCGCACTCGAAGGAAAGAAGGATCAGCAACATAAGAAGCAGGCTGTCGAGAAATTGTGTCGGGATTGGCTGCATACCATCCAGGTTCAGTTAGGCCCGGATCCAGCAGTGTTGAGGAACTTGAGAAAAGAGGAGGCAAAGTCGGTTAGTGAGCTAGGGAGAGAGGCGGAGGCAAAAGCAAAGAAGCAGCAGGGGCCGGAAACCGGGAATCTTGGAAGAACCGCACCAGAAATCGCCAGAAGGGCAGAGCCACATAGCTACGAGATACCTCGCGGCACAAACATGAGCCCCCGTTCGCTCAGCACTGGCGGGAATGGGCTAACCAAAACGCCGGCTCCAGGGGGGAGAATGCTGGATGGGCCAGACCCGCCCCAGGCACGCCCAAAGTCGGCGATTATTGGGCCTACAAGCTTGGGCGACGATTTGTCACAGATTGGGAGCAGGGTAAGACAGTCCAAGAGCTGCGAGGATCTCCTGATTGGCGATAGGCCGAATAGGATGGAGAAGCCGGTACCCAAAGAGCCAGCCTCAGCTCAACCGAGGCACGGCAAAGAGAACGGCAGAAACAGAGCCTCATCCATAGCGGCCATGACGCCACTCATCACAGTAAATGAGCCAAGCGACCAGAGACACCGCAAGAGCCGTTCGAACCCTCCTACCGAGTCGAGGGCGCGCGGCCTAGAAGCCGAGCCCAAGCTTGGCGGAAATGTCGTCGCCGAGCAGCTCAGGGAGAAGCTGAAGGAAGCAACCCCGAAATTCGAGACGGATGGGCCGAGGATACCACAGATTAAAATATTCGGTTCCTTTTGTGACGCCACCCAGCAGCTCGGCGGCGACGCAGGGTAGGTCCTCTCCCTGCATCTTCTATACACTCAATTTGAATAAATCAAAGTCACTGACCACTCCTCCTTATCAACAAATAGTGTGGACTTTTGGTTCGCTGATATCAAAAGGATCAACGAGGAAATTTTCAGACCCTACAGGCGACAGGCCGGCAAGGGGGTCAAGGTGGGCATCCTAGACACGGGCATCGACATGAAGAACATGGCATTCAAGGATGACGGGGTGCGTCAGCGTATCAAGAAGCGCTTCGATTTCTGCGACCCCAGTGGCAAAGGAAATGCAAGAGACCAGTGCGGCCACGGCACGCATTGCGTGGCCCTCATAAACCGAATCGCCCCCGCAGCCGACCTCTACATCGGACGGGTAGCGCTCGACTTCGACTCGGGCTTGGATGAAGAAGTCGTAGCGAAGGTAGGGAAGAACTCTCTTTTGGGTTGTTAAGTCCTGGTATGCTGACGAGTAGTTCCTTGATGCGCAGGCCATCCGTGTGGCTCTCGGCTCCAAAGGTCCCGGTGAAGACTCCAAGAACTGGGACGTCGACATCCTCTCCCTCTCCCTCGGCTTCCAGCATTTCAGCGAAGCCATCGAGGCCGCCCTGCGATCCTCGGTGCGCAAGGGCAAGATCGTCCTGGCCGCGGCATCCAACAACGGCACTCTGCGCGCCATGGCCTATCCGGCCTGGGATCCCAACGTCATCCCCATCAACTCAGCCAACAGCAGGGGGCGGCCGTCCGACTTCAACCCGCCTGCGACCGCGGGCAAGACGCTGACAGTATTAGGCGAGAACGTGCGCTCAGCGTGGATCACCACCACGACTACCCGCACAACGATAGACACGACAGGACCAGGCGGCATCGGCACTCTATCCGAGTCCGCAACAGCAGCCGTAGACCTCGCCGCAACGAGACACATGTCGGGCACCTCGGTAGCAACGCCGATTGCCGCCGGCATCGTGGCGCTTCTGCTGGAGCTGGCCATGATCGAGGTGCCCGACGACCCGGTGACGCAGGCGACGCTCCGCGACGTGCTGCCGCATCTCAAGCGCCAGGCAGGCCTGACCGAGCTGCTGATGCGGCAGGCCGCCGAGACGGGCGACTTCCACAACATTGTGCCGACGAACCTGCTCAACCCCAACCTGACGGTGGGCGAGAATGCTGCGGTCATTAAGGGGATTCTCGCGAGGAAGTTCAGGTTCGATCGGGGTGTTCTGGCGAGTGACGGCAGCTAGATATGCAATGTGTATCTTAACTGAACTGGGCGTATAGGATTTAGATTCCCGATGCATCTCTGCGTGCTCTACTTGATCAAGCTCCCCAGAAGGTCAAACCCCTCCCGCTGGATATTCCACGTCTGTGATCCCACCACCATCCTCGCCGCAAACGTGTGGCTCTCCCCCGGTACAAGCCTCAGCCCACACTTCACCCCGGCCTCTCACAACGCACGGTAGAGATCCTTGCTTAGCTTGTAGGGGACCATGTTATCTTCCTCGCCATGCACGATGAAAGTAGGCGGAAACGACGCCGTCACGTTGCGAAGGGGATCGACCTTGTCCCATTTCTTGGAGGGGAACATGCGGTCCATGACGGTGCCGTTGGCGACCGGTGTAAGCGCATACACCTGCCGGGAATCCGAGAAGTCGGGTCCCCCGGGGTTTGTCCGCCCTTCTAAGGAGACGCCGCCCTCGAGAGGCACCAGATCGACGTCAAAGACACGGTTGAGGCAGTCTGTGTCCAGGTTAGGGGGGAGCGTCGCTGCGGTATGAGGCAGTTTCCGTGTCCAGAAGGGATGCGCGAAGTGACACGGGCCGTATATGTCGTATATGTCTGCCACTGGGCGAGGTGCGCCGAAGCCCTGATGTTATTGTCCAGTGTGTCAGTGACTCTCGTTCTGGAAGGGACTTATGACATCTGACTCACCAAGCAGAGATCGAGAGTTCCGCCGGCAGACGTGCCAAATGCGGAGATGTGGCCGAGGCCAACGAGGCAGTCCGATTTACCGGCGGAAACCAGGGCATCTTGCCGCCCACTATCTGGAATCTAGGCGAGCAGGTCGCGACAATCCTGGTTCGGAGCCTCTAGGAGATCAACCTGGGGGCACAGCCGGCGATTCGGCACCACGATAATCCATCCCCGGTTGAGGCAGTCTGTTATCTGGTTTTTGTTGACCATCTTGGACGACCCGAGCATGAAGGCCCCTCCGTGGATGTCGATGACTGGAGCATAGAGCATGCGTCTGTTAGTTGATGCATCCTGATTTCAACAGATCGCACGTGAAAATGGATTAGGCAGTATCCCACGTACTCACTGGGCATCCTGAACGGTTCGAATTTGACGGCCCCTCACATATACGTATGCGTCTATCTCCTGGTTTTCAATGCTCTTGTAGACCGCCCGAAACGACCGAGGGGTTGCCATGATGCCACGGGAAAGGATCGGTGGTCTCGCCTGGAGAGCTGGGGACGGGATAATTCAGGAACCCTCAAGACGGCAGAACAAAAGATTCACTCAGCCCCAAGAGTTCAAGAAGCCATGTAACTTCACTCGCTCGGACTGCTGCTCGCTAGTAGGCACGGTGACTGGTCATCTCGTGTGAATGTGGCCGATGCAACGGTTTGATGCGGCACTTGCAGCGCGAAGTCGCAAAGCCCCGGCTCCAGAGCAGGTCACAACTCCATACCTTCTGATTCCCGCACTTCCCAACAGCGCTGTACAATGGCAGTGAAACATATGAACCCCAAGCTCCACTGGTCCAGCGGTCCCATCGCAAGCGCGGCATCCCACTGTGTTCGGATGTATATTGTTCCCCATGTAGGAGACCATAGGCAAGACAAGATCCAAAGTATAACGGCTTTGCAGGTTGACTGCTACATACATCTCGGCATCATCAGTCCTGCGGTCTTTATATCACCATCAAACGGCATAAAGCATCCCAATCCTATCCACCCCACCAGATGCGCGGACGAGCCACATCGTCGACCAGCTCGAGAGCGAGCACATCTCCATCCCGGGCAGCAAAGTAGTCTTCCCGATCCTGGCATCAGCCAAGCAAACCAATGGGGGAATCGTCGTCTTCACAAGCGGTGTGATCCCTCTCTGATGCGCCAGGCTTCCACTGGCACAACGAGGCGCACGACATCTTCCTCGTGGCCAAGGGCAACCTGAAGCTCTGGAACGGAGACAAGTGCCGAGTCATGGGGCCCGGCGACTTTGCTTATGTTCCTCCTGTACCTGTGCCCTTACCACATAAGACCGACGTGTTGTGTCAACCGCAACAGGAAATATCAAGGTCTCTAACAGGTGATTAGAAAGCCAGGCACAACCCAAAAATGGTCGGCCCCCACACCGAAATCCTCCGCCTGACCGCCCCCGACGACTGGGTCGACTTCTTCCGGTACTAGTACTACATCGCCGAGCCGTTTACAGGCACCACCATCCGTCCGGAAAAAGACGCCCGCGACCTCAAGGCGCCACATCGTTCCCAAGGTGACAGCCGCCAAGGACCGGTTCGATGTTCACTTCGTACGGCCGGGCGACTAAGTATGACGCCGCCCGGGGTCGGGGAATGGCTAGGGACGGAGAACCAGCTTCTCGGTCCGCTCCATGGGTATTTCTTTTCTGCGCAGCAACACGGGTCTGAGATAGGTATTTCGGGGGGGGCGGGGGGAGGGAGGGGGGGGGATATCGCGCCCGTTTATTACTGCGGCGCACTGTGGTGGGAGATTCGCTATTTCTAGCATCGAGAGGTCGAATACCTACCAGGACGACCGCAAGCGGACGCTGGGCGAGAGATGGCTTACCTTCCCGACAGTTGATCACTGTCTTGTGATATTTGAGCGGTTGCTAAAGGTGAGGCTGAAGGGACGAGACGAATGGACGGCTGTGCGAGAGGGCCAGACCCTCACCATCGCGGCTGGTCAGACCTTTGCGCTGGAGTTTGCGTCGTGCTATGTGCGCGCCATCTCTTTAACCAATGGACGGAGGATGGAGGAGCTCATCCAGACGGCTGGGTCCTCGTTTGCGGGGTTTGTCTTCCCGGACGAGCCTGTGTCGTGGGACGAGGCACGCCGTCAGGAGGATCCTGAGGAGATTGGGGTTCAGCTGGGCGATTATTTATAGTTAGGAGGCAGTGAGTTGATTTGGAAGGGGTATGTACGTCACGGGGAAGCTCTCTGCTCCCCACGTTGAAAAAGCGCAGCTCTTGAGTAGATCGTATGTCCAATTGGGGGCTCGAGCTGGGCGAGACAAATTGCGCCTCGACAAGCAGTAAATACACTCCAAATCATGTCCTCCATCAATACACATAAATGAAGTCCTCATTCTTGAGATCAGTCAAGTCCTCAAACCCTCTCTCGCCCACATTATCCGCGCCCTGGTTCAGCACATCATCGTCGTTGGCAGTCTCCCTGTTGTCCACCATGCTCAAGTCGACAATCTTCTCGGGCTTGCCTAGCGCCACGCGGGCCTTGGCGTGCTTCACGTTCAGGAACTTGATCAGGAGCATGCCCAGCGCCACCAACACGGCCAGCAAGACAAACAGCACTAGGTTGGCGGTCAGGCCGCGCGTGTAGCGGGGCTTCTCGTCGGTGCGGAACAGCAGCGGGCCGATGATGTTGCCCGCGTTAGAGCCAATGAAGAGCATGGCCGTCGTCACCTTGCGCTTGGTGTCGCCGCCCGTGTTCTGGCCCGACCACGAGTAGATGAGGGGCGAGATGCCCGGGTAGATGGAGATGATGTAGTAGCCGACGAGGAGCACGGCACGGTCGCTCGCGGCGCGCCCGACGGCCAGCAGGATGGAGCAGCCGGCGATGGGGCCGAGGCAGAGCAGCATGAGCACGGGCGCCTTCATCCGGATCTTGTCGGCGAGCCAGGCGCCCCCCAGCGTGGCAATCATCTGCACGGCTCCGAAGGGGATGTTGAAGAGGATCGTCGTGAAGCTGTCGAAGCCGAAGGATTGGATAATTAGGGGACCGAACGTCGAGATGCCGCCGCTCGGGATGCTGTAGTTGTGCGAATTAGCGATTACATCATGCTTGGATTTTGGCCGGTGGATCGGGCGAGACTCACGAGATGACAAACATCATCGAGAACCAGAGCCAGGTCTTCGGGTCAAGCATGGCCTCCCATACATGGGCCCACTTCCAAACGCCAGAGCCGATACCCTGCTGGTTCATCCGCAGGCGCTCAATCGCGATCAGCTTGTCGTCGCCCTTGAGGAACTTGGCCGTCATGGGCGAGTCAGGCATGAAGATACTGCACCGCGCGGACGAGGTCAGCAAGGTCCCTGGTCATAGAATACGACAGGTCCTATCCGGAGTTGGACGCGGCAATGACTCACAACGTAACGATGGACCAAGTCACGGTAAGGCATCCGCAGAACAGGAAGATGATCTGGTAGGATTTCAGAACGCCCGAGTTGATATGGCCAAGACCGTAACTCAACAAACTGCCGAGCTATGTGATGATGCTCCAGCTGTCAGCACACTGCAAATCTTTCCGCGAAGAGTTGCGTTGCTCGCGCTGATGACTGAGGGAGGGAGACTTACCATATTGACAATACCTAACATGGAGTACCACGCCGCATTACGCGTTGTCTGTTCTCGGCGTCTGTACCACATCTGAATAACGGCAACAAATGTAGGAGCTACCGCAGCCTCAAAGATACCGAGGAACAGTCTCGAGATCAGGAGCCCAGTGAAGTTGTGCGCGGCGACCATGCCACAGAGGATAGCGCCCCAGCAGAAGACCATAAAGGCTAGGAACTTCCCGATCGGGAACTTGACGAGGATGTAGGCGACCAGCGGCTGAAAGACCAGCTGCGCGACGTACACCACCGAGCCGAGCCACGAGTACTCGTCTCCCTTGAGGCCGGTGTCAGTGATAAGGCCGAAGACGGAAGCGTACGAGAGCGTGTTTTTGTCCAGGGATTGGAGGCAGTAGATAAACCTAGTAGGAGGCGCAAGGGACTGTCAGCTTTGGGTTCCCGTCAAGGCAAGTTGGAAGAAACGCTCGCGGCAATTAACCTACAGCAGGATGGGCAGGATCCTCCAGTCGATCAACTTCACCACGCGTCGGCTTTCGACAACCGTGACGACAACTTCATGGTCGGCTTGCTTCAGAATCTCGGCAGCCTTGTCCAGCCCTCTGGGATAGACTGTTCGTGCCCGGTCCGGAGCGGGCTCGACACGATCTGGGTCAGCAGCGGACTTGTTGGCCTCGACGTCCATGGCCTGCTCGACCCGGATGGTTTCTGGAGCGTTGTCATCTCTTTCTTTGCTGTCCGCCATGTTGGTTCTGGGAGGAGCAGACAGGGGCGGTGGGGTCAATGCAAGCTGAATGGCCAATCCCAGCGGAAGAGGAGCACGGCAAGTTAATGTCCTACTCGGGTATTAAGAGAGAGGACGAACGAGGAAACAAAGTTCAGATCGTCACGGAGTCCACTCGCCGGGTCCAATGTTACTTATAACGCAAACATGTTCCTTGAAAATCTTCCCCGGAAAATCATGCATGACCCGAGGGCGCGGTTGGCGTGCAACTCAGCCGCGTACCCCATGGGGACACCGCCCCACTCGCCACATGATGCGGAGAGGAGGCCGGGGATACAGGGGCTAGTAATGACATGATGGATACCGGGCGCAAATGCCGGCCTTGGGATCGTTCGAGAGTCGGACTTCAAATTGGTTTCTCCGATACGTTGCCGTCAGAGCACCGAGGTTATACGGTGAAAAGGGGGATAGTAGGCCTTGGCGAGGCTAAAGGAGGCTAGCATGGGCCGGACTTCGGTGACTTTCTCCGAAGCATGATCCTGGAGTGTTACCGGATTAGGGAATGGGCCTAGAATCGAGATGTCCTACCCCACGGCTTCCCCCGCTCTTCTCCAAGATGATGTCGGCTCGTAGCTTTTGCTGACAAGGTTATCGTGTTGATGGCTCCAGCTGACCACGCAAATTCCCATGTCAGCTGGGTCGGCTTCTGTTGCCGGGATCATGGAGCCATAGGTGACCGCTTGAACACGCGGTTGAGAGCGGCCTGCAGGTCGGTTCCGGTCTCGCGACACGTGTGGCAGCGTGGGGTAATTGGGGTTGACTCCGAATAAAAAGAACAGGCGCGCCATTGTCGAGCTTCAAGGAGGCATCTCGAGCGTTACTCTTCCTCGCCCGTTCCGTCACTTCAATTGGAAGTTCCAACTCCAAGTCCTTATCTGCCTCCAGTCATCTGTAGAGGCCGGTCATTTCATCAGTTCTGTCCTTCAAACCATCTTGTCATACGTTCAAGTCCGAAATGCCCCCTCAGAGAGAACGCATCCCGTCCGCCTGGACCCTCAGTCCCTTCCAGCAAGATGACGGGAATTCGCCATCATTGAGCCTACGTTCTTCCGACTCCTCCCCGCCATTCGAATTCTCTTTCGAGACCGTCCGCCCAAATGTCTTCAGGACAACCTTCAAGTCCGAGACACACCCCGTCCCTCCGTATCCTAGCGTGCCGCGGATGGAGTCGAAGCTAGACGGCGTTCAGGCAACCGTAACCTCCACAGACAAGAACAAGCAGATCCAGATCGGCTACATAACGGCCAACCTCGACTTCGCCGGGGAAACCCCATTGGTGTCCATCTCGATCGAGGGCCAGAAGTTCCCCATCCTCCAAGACGTGCCGAACCGGGGCTATGTTGTGGACGGGGAGGGGATTGCCCGCTACACACGGTACAACCGCAAGACGCTGTACGTCGGCCTGGGCGAGAAGGCAGCCCCGATGAATCTCGCGGGTCGCCGTTTCGAGCTCTCGGCAACAGACAGCTTTGGGTACGATGTGTACCGGACGGATCCCTTGTACAAGAACATCCCGCTCCTCATCAATGCCACCCCAGACGGCTGCGTCGCCACTTTCTCGACCAGTCAGGGTCGCGGCCAGTACTCGATCGGCTCCGAGATGGACGGAATGTGGGGCCCCTTCAAGGTCTACCGTCACGACTACGGCGGGCTGGAGGAGTACATCATCGTGGGAAGGACACTGCAGGAGGTCGTACGAGCCTACGCCGACCTTGCCGGCTACCCGTTGCTCGTGCCCCGCTGGGCGTTCGGCTATCTCTCGGGCGGCATGAAGTATTCCATGCTCGACGACCCCCCGGCGAGCGAGGCATTGCTGGAGCTCGCCCGCAAGTTCAAGCAGTTCGACATCCCTTGCTCTGCCCACCAGATGTCCTCGGGCTACACTGTCTCGGCGGTGCCGCCTAAGACGCGCAACGTGTTCACATGGAACCGCCACCGGTTCCCGGACCCGGAGGGCTGGATTCGGGAGATGCACAAGCACGGCATCCGCCTGATCGCCAACATCAAGCCGTACGTGATCGGCAGCCATCCGGAATACGAGAAGCTCAAGGCCGCCGGCGCCCTGTTCACCGACCCGCGCACGGGCGAGACGGCTGTGACCAAGCTCTGGAGCGCGGGCGGCGGTGAGAGCGCACCGGGCGGCCACATTGACTTCACCTCCAAAGCCGGTTTCGACTGGTGGTACAACGGGGTCAAGGAGCTGGCCCGACAGGGCATCGACTGCATGTGGAATGACAACAACGAATACGTCATCACGGATGATGACTGGAGGTGCGCACTGGACCTTCCCGGGCTTGCCATCCCCCCCGGAGCCGAGAAGACGCCTCAGGTCGGCGCCTGGGGCCGCAACATGCACACCGAGCTCCACGGGAAAGCATCGCACGACGCCCTTGTCGAGGTCAACCCCGATGTCCGGCCCTTCGTGCTCACCCGTAGCGCGACCGCCGGAACAATGCGTTACGCCGCCAGCACATGGAGCGGCGACAACGTGACCAGCTGGCCAGGGATGAAGGGCGCCAACGCGCTCTCGCTCAACGCGGGCGTGTGCCTCATGCAGTGCTACGGCCACGACATCGGCGGCTTCGAGGGCGAGCAGCCGTCCCCGGAGCTGCTGCTGCGGTGGGTGCAGCTGGGCATCCACTCGCCGCGCTTCGCCATCAACTGCTTCAAGACGGCCGGCGGCGACAACTCAGTCGGCGACGTCATCGAGCCCTGGATGTACCCGTCCATCACCCACCTCGTGCGCAAGGCCATCAAGCGCCGCTACGCGCTGATCCCCTACATCTACTCGCTCATGCTCGAGAGTCACCGCAGCGCCACGCCGCCGCAGCGCTGGACCGGCTGGGGGTATGAGTCGGACCCGGAGGTGTGGACGTCGGAGATCATGGACGGCGAGACGCAGTACTGGTTCGGCGACGCGATGCTGGTCGGCGGCGTGTACGAGCCGGGGCTAGCCAAGGGTCGGGTGTATCTCCCGAAGGCGACTGATGCTGCGCACGATGAGGGGTTCATGAACACGAACGCGCCGTTCGAATACCTCGCCGCCGGGCAGTGGGTGGACATCGACGCGGAGTGGCACGGCGCGGGGATCCCTGTGCTGGCGCGGGTGGGCGCGGCCATCCCCGTCGGCCGCGACGTGCAGGTCCTGTCGCCCGGCGAGAAGGAGAATGTGGCGGATCTGCCGCTGGATGATTACCGTGGCGTCGAAATCTTCCCGCCGAAGGGCCAGTCCAAGAACGGGCAGTGGCATGAGACGACCTGGTATGAAGACGATGGGGTGTCGGCTGTGGTAAAGAATAAGGTCTCGTCGTACACCTTCGCGTACACGGCCACAGGGGCGGCAGGAGAGATCAAGGTGAGGTTTACGAGGGATGAGTCGTCGGGCTTTGAGGCACCGTGGAAGACACTCGTCGTCATCTTGCCGTCTGGTGACATGCGGAAGGTGGTTGCCGTGGATGGGAGGGATGTCGTCGAGCTTGGGGTTGATGCGCAGGGGAGAAATCGGTTTGAATTGAAGTGACACAGTTGGGTGGAAAACCCGGGATCGGAAAAAAAGTAGAAGAAATCATTAAGAAGTTCCTGCTAGTATTGAAATGCTGACGTGATTAGACCGAGGCGGAGAAGGCGCTGCAGTGGGATGTTGTTGCTTGTGTGTGGAAGGAGCGACCTTACCCTCGTGTATGTGACGAGAGGCGGTTTGAGAATTGCCCGAGCATGAAATGAGATCAGCTGACGTGGAACTGAGAATCTTCACCTTTGCCACCAACTCCTTGCCAATAGCGGAGCAGAGCAATAAAGCGCTGGTGGGACGGGCACCTCGGCTTAATAGAAGGCGTTTCGCGGTTAAAGTGTAGATACTACTTATAGGCATAGTAGCTCCCCGCTATGCTATAGAGGTCATCTCAAAACACTTTGTCATCAAGATTGCGTGGCCCTTACACTTTGGCCAGCACTTCAACGCCTCAGTTATTTGTGATCAGGTAACTGGGGAACGTATGGGGATTGCACTCTCGAAGCTCGGAGACCCTGGGAAACAAACCATGTACAGGCGGCGGCCTCAAACTGCAGTCCATCTTTTAGCTGCTGCACGGTATTATTCTCATGTTCCAGCTGCAAACGCTAGCTCTCTGCACGGATAAGAGCATCTCACTCCTCGGTCTTACCTCCTGTCTAACCCTCCAAGCGAGATGGATAAGGACCTTTATGTATAACGTTACCGTGAGAAAAAGGGCAAATCTATAGGCCATGGTATTCGACCAGATCTCGTCTTCGGCGCTTTGTCCGGCAGCTCATGGCACCTGCCTTCCGCATACGGACAGCTACTCCAGCTTCAAGAAACTGTAAAATTGGCAAAATAGAAACACGACTATTCTTATGGAAAATGCCACGATGAGCCGTTCGTATTCAGAGCTGACAAATAGATGAGTATATACCACCCCATTCCAGCTGCCTCTCGTCTACAGAATGACTCGCAACGGAGCTTTCAACGCGGAGACAGACTCGAGCCAACTTCCTTACCGCCTCGCGCCCCTTGTTGAATAACACCGCTCATGTCTTCTGGGCGCGGCGTCCATAGCACGAAAGAAACCCGTCCGAGTTCCCAACAATCGAATCTACGGAGCCAGTCAGCACCTGCCAGGCAGGGCACAGAGTATCCACCCAGGGAAGCGACAGGTCTTTTACTTACTCAAATCGACCGAAGACGAAGTCTCCGTATCGCCGTTCCCGGTCCGGCAGATACAGGTCATAAAGCTGGTCTCGGGCTGACCGGCATGGATGACACCCTGTCCTTGCTGACAACCCCAGCTGGTCCCGGCAAAGTTCCCGCTGACAGAGAAAGTCACAGGTTAGGCATCACAAAAAGTAGGTGTTGATGATATGTGTGATTAGGATGTCTGACGACGCCATTGAGGCAGCATTCGGCAGGGTAGGGCTCTGGGGACGGGCCTGCGGGGGGACGGGAGCGTGCCTGAACACGGAATTGGTGGCGTCCGAGTGGTCTCAGGGTGAGATGCAGCTCCTGGCCCTGGCGCGAGCGTTGCTCGTGCCTAGCAAGATTCTCGTTTTGGACGAGGCGGCGAGCAGGTTAGTAGTAGTAATTACCTATCTTACCCATCCCGATCTCGCAACGCTTTCAGAACCCCCGGCTTGTACAACAACTAACGAACCCATCCGCGTACAGTGTCGACGACAAAACAGAGACCATCATGCAGGGGGTGATTGACACCGAGTGGCGCCAGCGGACTGCCATCTCGGTCCTCCATCGGTTCGCGCACATCAGGCAGTTTGACCGAGTCGCCGTGTTGTCATGGGGCCGACTCGTCGAGTGCGACACGCCACAGGCGCTGCTTGGGCGCCAGTCTGCCTTTCGCGAGCTCTACCATGCGTTCAACGCGGGATGATAGAGGGAAGGCGAGGGAAGGAAGAGGGTAAGGCCTAGGTACAATACGAGCACACAGAATATTCGAGGTATAGGGATGATATCCTACATTCAAAATATCAGGCCGGAACTCCAGAGGTGTGGCCATGTTGGCACCTTCCATCTCCAAGCAAATCCCGTCTTGGTCGGGTCGGTGGTGTGGGAAGGTGCGTTGGAGTGGTGCGACCAGTTTTACCTTAACTGCCCGAGTCTGTGGGGTCTTCTGGCCCAAGGACTTCTTCAACCTTACAACACAACACCACTTGCGGTCATTATCGTTGCTTGGTCCAGGTCCGGAGCCAGTAATTCTATTCATCTTGGTCGGTCTTCATCAGGTTCACCGTTGCCCATCGCCCCATCTTTCCTTTTCTCCTTTGCATTGACTTTCCCCGGATGTGCGATCGGCGGACACTAACGGCAGTCAGCCATGTGCGCTGATCCCAGCATACCTTACGATCACTAGCGTCGAGACCGGCCCGAACAAATTCCACGAATTCCTGTGCTCAATGCGCACCACAGTAACGCCTCGGCGTGCGGGGTAAGAAAGTCTGGGGGTCCCCTAACCCAGCACTCCGGTCGCCCTCCACCGGATGATGGATCTCACTGCAGCTGGTGTCCACGTGGTCTCGGGACTCGGGGAGCGAGGGAAAGGGAAACCGGCATCAAACTGCCCCCCTTTATTATCCCTCACGTATCCCGACCAAGTCCTTCCATGCGCGAACAGTGTGAGCTGCGTTTGAATCCCAGACGGGACCCTCAATTGCGCCATGTCGGAGGTGGTCCAGGACGGGACCTCACATGCGTCCGCTCCGGCGCGCAAGAAGCGGATTCCGGTATGTATTACTACTGTACCGCGCCTTCACGCCAACCGACTTCCACAAGCCACGTCCGGGCAGAGGGTGGTTTAGTTCATTACTAACGACACGGTCTGCCGCCATTAAGAAAGCCTGTGGTTCATGCCGAGTCTCCAAGGTGGGTGAACCGAGGTCATAAAAGATTGCATCAGTAATACTCACTGACACTATAATCTTGCAGGTGAAATGTGATGGACTTCGGCCATGTTCTCGGTAGGCTGCCTCTCCGTTTCTTATCATTGGGCCGTATCCTAGGGGAGAGGCATGAAGACACCCCGCTCTGACTGGTATTGCTTTCGGTCACAAGCTGCCGCTCCCTGCGGAAGGTCTGCGAGTTTGTCGAGCGCCCAAAGGACCCATACGAAGCGTGAGAACCCGTTACTATCACTGTCGCCTTGTTTTCAAGAAATAGCGACTAAACACTCCCGGTAGAAAGATGGAGGCCTTGGAGAAAGAAGTCGAGTCGTTGAAGGCACAGTTAAACACACCAACGATCTCGAATTCCTTACCCAGTCCTCGCAGCTGGTCGGGGATACAGCTTGAAGATGCCGCCGTGAATTTCAACCGACAGCCACCGATGCCATCTGGCGTTCTTCCCCGGACCTTCCCTTCCATGCATCACAGCCCTTCCAGCGACGGGTCCCCGGGTACGGTCGGTGGTGCCACATTCCCAGTGCTGGAAAGTACGCGGCTGAGTCACGGAGCTTCTCTCCACACTGGAGGCACTTCCGCGAAGGGATCGACGACAGGGCCACAGAAAAAGCGGAGCAGAGCGCACTTCGAGGCCGCCACTCCACCGACGATCCCCGACCTCGACCCCATCAGTGCAGGCTTGACCACTCTAGAAGCCGCCGAGTCCTACTTCAACAGCTTCTTCTCCGGTTGCGATCGGTATGTGCCCGTCTTTGACCCGCTCTTCGACACCCTGGAGAGCGTCCGGTGTCGTAGCACCCTCCTCTTCAGCACCATCTGCTGGGTCGGGTGCCGCGTCTTGACGGGCTCCGAGTCGCACCAGAGCCGCCTCCTCGGCGTACACACCCAGCGGATGCTCAATGTTGCCATCGCTGCGGCGCCGAGCCGAGGTGGGGTCCAGGCCGGCCTCGAGACCGTGCAGGCCCTGCTTGTCAGGGCTTGCTATGCGCCCGAGCGGTCGCTGCTCGTGGCGGTAGCTACCCGCATGGCATTGGAAATGGGCCTACCCGAAGCGTACGGCGTTCTCAGTGCTCGTTGTGTTAGTAACTCCGCCGACCCCAAGGTTGGCATTGAGTTCACACCCTCGTCTCTGGGGCACACGACGGGTTCTTCAACTGAGAGAGAGGTCGACGAAGATAGCGCGACTTTGATGCGGAAGACCCGAACATGGCTCCATCTCTTGATGCTGGGTCAGATTCTGCACGTCGACGCTGGCGGTCCCCCCGGCTTCAGGTTTCTTGGTGCCGCCCGACGATGTCGCATCCTGCTCGGCAGCCCCTATTCGACCGGAATCGATCTACATCTCTTCTCTCAAGTGGAGCTTAACTCGATTCGCGCTAGAATACACTCGACACTTTCTCAATACGGCCGCACCCACCCACCAGGGGAGCGTGACGACGACGAGATCATGGAGATGGTTGGCGATGCCGAGATCGACATCAACGTCTGGTTCGACGACTGGACGAGAATCTACGAGAAGCATAAGGAGCAGATGCCCTGGCTCACACCAAACCTCGCCGTCCAGAGATGCTGGGCCGACAGCATGGCCATGTGCTGCGCGCTCAAGGCTGCGGGGATCGAGAACGTGAGCGCCATGTCCCCTACGCAAAGGACAATACTGTGCATGGCCAAGAGGTCGTTACGGCAACACCTCGACATTATCCTCGAGGAACCACGCGTGTATCTGCGCAGCATCCGATACGCGATGGACTTTGTGTGGGCGAAGAATGCATTTTGCTACCTGCTGCTCTTGAAACTGTCCATCCTGGTACCAGACGACGTGGAAGGAGGTGGTGTTGAGAGCGGCAGTCATAGGTCAGCCAACGAGGAGTTAGTCGAAAAGGGTCGGGTGCTCGTGGATGAGCTCAGCAAAGCCGGGGGAGGTTTGAAGGACGAGGCACGCAATAACACGGGCAGCCTGTACCTCCACCTTGTGCGAGTCAGCATCGACAAATTCAGCCACGCCACGACGAGGTTAGGGAGCCACAGACGCGGGTCCTCCATCGACTCGCAAGCGCAACTTGCGCCGGACTGCGGTAGCAGTGTCGCTCGGCAACGGAGGGCGAGCGGACACGAAGTGAGATGGCCTCCGTCAGATGAAACTGAGACTGAGCTCGAATCCTTCGTGCCCGAACAATTTGTATTTGAGTGGGACTTCCCAGGGATTACGTTCTTCTCGTCACCGACATACGAGACTGGCTGGCTGGATGAGCTGCTTGTAGGGGCTTTCGAGGGGGCCACCGAGATCTTCAATCACAGCTTGGGGTGGGCGTCGATGGACTTCAATCTGTCATAGAAGACGAAATGCACTAAGTACCACTTAACAAACGAGATGATCGGAAATGGTCTCCATGACCATCAGACCCTATACAGAGCTGACCATTAGACCTAGTGCCGGATTAAGGTCAATCAACAGATTCGGGGTTAGGGTTTCCCTTCACGTACTTAGGTCCAGCCAGCCACCCGTGGCCGAGCTTTTCCTTCATTACACACACAATACCGGCACACGCATCACCGGTCCTCCATCCAACAACAGCGGTACTCGCTTCCAATCGCATGGATGTCTTTGCATGGCCGTGTTGTCTGGCCCGGGAACCCCAGGCGCCAGCATTCGGGCTCTGGGAACTTCGCCTTATCCGTACACTGCGTACGACAGCACACTTATGACCCGTTCGATTGAGATCTTGAAATTCTGGGCCTGGTGCCCACGGGTTGAATCGTCTGGTCGGTCTCATCAGACCCAGCGCCAACCTACAGACAACTATCCTAACATTTCCTCTCTGACTTCCCCCGATTCGACCACCTCTTCACTTCTTTCGCAAATGAAAGATCGAGTAACTTACTATAGTACTTTAGTTCCCAGCTACCTTGTACTTGAGCTGCAGGGCAGCAAGAAAAGTGTTTGAGTCAATCGGGTAATTGAACTGTGCCGCGTTGCGATCCGCCAGGTTCCGCTCAATTCTCGGTATGTCCACATCCTTCCAAATGTCCTGGCCCACGGGCGTATTCACCTGAAGTGCATTCATAAGAGCCGTGTTATCCTGGATTATGCGAACCTTTTGCCCCGGTACGCCGGCGTCGCGGCTGGCGGATATCTCGGCAATGGCCTGAAGATCGTCACCGCCGAGAGCGAGAGTTCCGTTGTCTGGTTACATTGCTGTCAGACTTGTGACACCGTAATATGCCGGGAACCTCCTGTGCACTCACCGTCAACATCGGACAACCTAGACTTGATCACTTGGGCAAGTTTGAGACCCCCATCTTGCCCAAGTAATCCCTTGAGCAGCGAGTGCATCCTCCAGACGGCTTCTGTATTTACCACGACGGCTAGTCCGACGTTGACGAGACTAAGGCTGATTGCCAGGTCGGTCTTTTCGCGGCCGAGCCGCAACATGATCGCCTCAAGCTGTTTCGAATCCTCAGACCCTGAGAATAACTGACGAGCAAATCCCACCGCCGAGCCTTTCTCAAGGTGCGTCGACATGCTGTCAAGGCGCATTGTCAATATGTTTGCAGTTGACTTGATGCGCTTCAGCACGTTGTTGACATTCGACGAGCGCGACGGCGGATTTCGTACCCGCTACAACCTCGCGGTGGCGTTCAACCAAGTTCGGCAAGTCCTTGAAGGCGTTTCTGGCAGTGCGTATCCGATCGAAGAGCTTGAGGGCTTGTTCAAGGGTTGCCACAACTGTGGAGGCCAAGCCGACGATTTCAGCCTAGGGGAAGTTTAGGTGCGCGGTCAGAGAGGCAAACGGAGACTGCGGTACTATCATGATTCAGAAACGTGGGACGTACCATTTCGTGCGTTGACCTATAATCCCACAACTGATTCCGAGTGAGTGCAGTCTCTGGTATCCCCACGTACGGATAGCTGCTTGTGAATTGCGAGTTCGGGGGTGATGCACTTTTCTCTTCAGTCTGTAGAGTGAGAATACCCGTCCGCTTCAGCGAGCATGAAACCACATGATGTATAGTATCTTTGACGCCTTCATCAACCCCCGCTTTATGCGCACTACCTAAATCGGCATTATCTGGCGACAATGGCTGTGACGGTGTGACCTGCATCCTCGCCGGCAGGGCCGCACTCTAGACCGGTTTCAAAGCCTTGCTTATCCTGGGACCGTTACTGGATAGGAAACGCGGCACGGCGCAAGCACTGTGCAATGATCAAACTCGAGCGACAGACCCTCCAGGCCCGGAAAGAGGGCAACAAACTGCAGAAAATGGCTCACGCTATTGTCGACGGAGCGGCGTAGCCTGTCGCTGGGGCGGACCACGAGACTGAGGGTAGTGAGATGGACGGGGTAAGTCTGGACAAGCCGCAGGACGGACGGCGAAAAGGCCAGCATATCCAGGCTAATAGTGTGGCCGTATCCGAGTCCAGGGGACAGGTCTAGCTGGTCGAGGGAAGTGTTGCTCATGGTGATGGCCAGCACGATGGCGCGGATGGCATGCCTCGCGAACCCAATGCTCTCGGGGCCTTCGAGGGTGTCGTTGAGCCTAAGGCCCGTCTGTCGCATCAGGTCTGCCACGCCCCATGGCGTAAATTGTTCGTCGACAGAAACCGTCTTCAGGGCCGACAGTGCGGCCAGGGATTGCGCCAGGTATGTTATGGTGAGCCCAGAGTCCATCATGAAGAGTTGGTCTTCCATCAGGCGATAGTAGGCCTGCATGTCCACGCCCGCCTCCTCCACATATTCCTCCTCCACAGCCGCCTCCTCGACGTCTCCCTTCTGGGGGCACCCGCCCGTGTTGGCGCGCTGGGGGGAGCTGGTCCAGTGGTAGAGACGGATGGTCAGGTGCATCACGGCGGGGCCGAAAACAGGATGGCCCGAGATGGCGACCAGGTTTTCGAGGCTGTTCCTCTGCAGCATGACGCAACGGTTCCGGAAGTACCGCTTGGCGAGAGCGGGCAGCGCCACGTGGTTCAGCTGTCTCGACACCAGCCGAAGGTTGCACAAGTCGCTCGACCTCCCGTCTAGCGAAGGCAGGCCCCATGGATCCAAGTATCCCGCGACAAGAAACAGCAGCTCGATCGGCAGCCGAAGAAGTGCGGGGTTGTGCATTAGAGTGGCACTTATTCTAAGAGTAAAGAGGTCACGCGCCTGATGCTGTCCACGATCAGATGCTGCGCCACGATCCGAAGTGGGCCACGTTCAACAGTGCATATATTAACGAGAAGGTCCAGTTCCACCTGCAGAACGCAGTCCTGGATGAGCCGACCGAAGACAGCCTTATCGGAATGCTTTCGCATATCGGCCTCATGCGCGACCCCCGCGCGCGCAAGGATATGGTCCCTGTGATCCGTCGCCGGGCTGGGTTGGTAGATTAGGGGTGAGTTCCATAGCATACATGTAGGCGAAGACGTACGACGGCGAAAGGGTGAGAATAGATGGGACGCAAGGATAGATCTAACGGTATCATAGACCAATGGTCTCGGGCTGTGGTCACTGTCAGGGACATAGATAAGGGAACAAAGTGTTACATCTGCCCCTCAGCAGAGGAGAATCGGAATACATTAGGAGCGCTATCTGCAACTCGACTGCGTCTCAAAGGTCCTTTTTCGAAACCAAAAGCTGCATGAAGCAGACAACCTACCACCTTATCGAAGAAACCCCATGAACACAAAATGCCGGACCAGTGCCACTTGTCAACAAACACAGAATCCCACAAAGCTATCTCGGTGTCCCGCTTTCAAACCTGTTTCTCCTCCGGTGTGATATTCACAGTCGCCACATCGTCGCTCCGGTTCGCCTCAATGTGCACGACATCAATCTTTGCCAGAAAGTCGTCCAGCTCCTTTCGCTGGGCCTCGGAGGCGTCGGTGACGTGGACGGCGACGTCGTCGCCGAACCGGGCGCTGATCTCCTCGAGCGACAGCTTGGCGGTCTCGGGGAAGTAGAGGTAGACGATGGGAATGAACACGATGCACCACACGATGATGACGAGGTAGTACTTCCACCCGACGTTGTTGATGCCGATGGGCGCGGTCTGTAGAACGATGAGGGTGGAGGTAAACTGCCCGAAGAGGGAGAAACCCATCCCGATGGGCCGTATTTCGGTCGGGAAGATCTCGGAGACGTAGAGGTACATCGTTGTGTCGCAGAGGGTGCTGTTGACGACAAGAGTTAGTGCATGCTCCGTGAGGGGGTGTGCTGAAAGGGGAGGATGATGTAACTTACCCCTGGAAGGCTAGGTAGAGGAAGACGAAGAACACACCGGCCGCGTTACCGGCTTTGTTGGTTGTGCCTGAGAACTCAGCAATGCAGGCCGCGAAGCCGCTGGTGGTGATGAGACAGCCGATGAGGCCGACGATGAACATCCACCGCCGGGAGTTGATTCTGTCGTGGAGCCAGGCGCCGAGCGGGTTGTAGATGACTCCCGCGGTCGTCAGCCAGAGGGCGGAGAGGAGAAGTGGCATCGAGCCGGTCTGGCCGAGGTTGGTGTACATGATGACGGAGTAGTTGTTCTGGAAGAAGTCAGTCAGAAGATCAGGAGCGGCAGTAAGAAGGAGGGTGAAGATATACAATGATAAGAGGACCAGCAAACTCAGCACCCCACTGCGTCAGGAACCCGATAATCATCCTCTTCCGGTAGCTCTTTATCTTGAACACGGCGCCCCAGGGGCTGCATCCTAGAGCCTCCAGCTTGGTATTATCCAGAGCGATCTGCTTCTTGATCTGGTAGATCTCCTCTCTAGCAACCACATCGCGGGGGTCTTCTGGCGACTTCCTCAGGTTGTGCACGACCGACCAGGCCTCTTCGACGCGGTCCTTTTGCAGGAGCCACCGGGGCGACTCGGGGATCCAGAGGGATGTGACTAAAAGCACGGCGGGAGCGAGGCACTGGATGGCTAGGGGAAACCGCCAGGCGAACTCGGGCATGTCGGCCGTGGCGAAGTAACACGCGTAGCCCAGCCACCCGGAGAGCATGTAGCCAAAGACGAGGAAGATGGCGTGGTGGCCCACGAGCCAGCCTCGCTTGTCAGGAGGAGCCAGCTCGCCCATGTACATGGGGCAGACGGTCACGAGAATGCCGATGCCGAAGCCTGCTAGGATGCGGCCTGATTGAAACATTCTGTGATCATCAGGGTCAGCTTTCTTCGTGCCTTTGACTCCAGTGTTTACATGACAGACAACAAACTCACCCGAGATTCTGCGCTCCGCCTTGCAGAGCGCCCCCCAGCACCGAGAAGAAGCCTCCGATCTGGATGGACCGCTTGCGGCCCAGCGCGGCGGCGGCCCACATGATAAACAGGGTGCCGATAGCGCCTCCCGCGCTGAAGAGCCCGTTCGCCGTGGCGATGGCGTCCGTGGTCTTGCCGCCGTAGCCCGGCTCCCCTTGCATGGGCAGGTCGAAGAAGGCGTACCATCCGGGTTGTCCGATGGTGCTGCCGATGACGGACGCGCAGTAACCGTACGTCTTTTGAGAGTTGGTTGGTGGTCAGCACGCGTATTCCTCACAACGCCAATCATCTCACCTAAGCGCGTTTGTTTGCTTTGGAGTGAAGGGGAAGAAACTTACCAGGGACCCGAAGGCCACGGCGACGGTGACCAGCCTGTTGTAGGCTGTTGTGTGTTTGCCCATGTTGGCCGGGCAGAACGGACTCGGTGTTGATGGTGATCTGGACTCAGGAGTAAGTTGTCCGAAAGTCACATGATTATCATAGGACTTATCACAGGACTTGTGTCATCGTTCTGTTTCTGTGACTTTCTGTCCCTGTGACTTTGAGCATCCTTCTATATGCAGGAGACATGAGTATTATGTTCCTTTACCCCCCCAGTCTAGTCTTAATTCCTAGTAATGACACTACCACCACCCCCAGCTCATCGTCTCAGGGCCATGGAGGGAGTGTCTTCTCTGGCAACCAAGTAGTGTAACACAGTGAATGCCGGGCTTCGCTCCACTACCCCGGATTCCCAGAATCTAGATTGGATGGGTGTGTGTGACTGTGTGAGGCCAGGATGCGGGGGCTCCGGACGCCTGAGTGTGTGGTTGCTGCATCGGTCCGGAGCGTACCACAATTGACCCGGCGACCTGGAATCGGAGTACGCTTAGCCCCATTAGACTAGCCCCTTGCCACTAACAGCATGGCCTCACCTCCGCACTGAAATGTTCTCCGCACGGCGGTACACCCCGGATCTAAGGATCGTACTGATGGACCACTGATGGTCTTCTGACGTCACGAAACCTCAAAGTCATACCGAACGGTTCCACGGAGTTGGAGAGACACGGATTGGCCTCGGCTAGCCCATCCATGGATACTCAGATCCATCAATAAATCAATGACCATAGTGGATCAATGGGCCTCCGAATCAGGGTCACACCAGGCGGGGGGCCAATCCGCCTCCGCTGGGGGATTTACCCGGGGTAATGAGTCTCCCCACGGGGTCAGAGGCGACGGGGCCGTCACAGCCATTAGGCCACGGTAGATTAGTCCCAAGCGTCGGCATTACCTGTTATCAATGGCAGAGTCCCTTCTGTCCCTGTGACTTTGTGTTCCTGTGACTTTTCTGTCCCTGTGATCTCTCTCCTTCGGCCTCTTAACCCCGTTATCGATACCCTAACCCTCCCGTGTCTCAAATCTGCCCCGAACTCCATCACATCCATCACATCCATATCACTCACCATGGGCTCCCAACCCTCACTATCAAAGTCAACAAATGGGGAGTCTCTCTCCTCCCCGACCTCCCACCACAACATCCTCTCCTACGATCTCCTCCCCGATCCCCGACACGTCTGGACCGGCGTAACGCCCCAATCCCGCGAAGAAGGTCTTGGCCGACTCGTCCTCCTGACCCCAGAAGTCGTCGCCAGCGCAGCGAGCACATGCATCCGCTCCGGTCGTCGGGTGGGGCTCAACTGGGATTTGACAAAGCTCGACATAGCCAACTTCAACCGCGCCCCGGCTCAACACCATATCGTTCCCCTTTTTGGGGGAGTGGCCTACGACGATGTGTACATCTTTAACCCCCAGCAGAGTTCCCAGTGGGACGGGCTGAGGCATTTCTCTGCGCCACCAGAGAATGGGGGCGAGAGACTGTTCTACGGCGGGACGACAAGCAAAGAAATCACGGAGAAGGGGAATACGCGGATCGGACTGCAGCACTGGGCTAAAGAGGGGATTTGTGGGAGGGGGGTGCTGTTGGATTATAAAGAGTATGCCAGGCGGCATGGGGTAGAGTATAGCACCTTCTCGAACCATTCGGTCTCGCTGGCCACGCTGTTAGACGTTGCCAGAGAACAGGGGACGACCTTTAAAAGGGGGGATATCCTCTTTGTCAGGATCGGGGTCATAGAAGAATGGGACGAGAGGATGTCCCCGGCCGACAAGCTCGCGTATGCGCAGAGCGAAAATCCGCAGCATGCTGGGCTAGAGGGCACGGAGGAGATGTTAAGGTGGATTTGGGACGAGGGCTTTGCGGCCGTGGCTGGGGATGCAATTTCTTTTGAGGTGTATCCCCCGCAGAAAGTATATAAGAGGGAGGGAGGGGAGGAGGTAAGGGGATTGTTTATGCACGAATATCTGTTGCCGGGGTGGGGAATGCCGGTGGGCGAATTGTTTGATCTAGAGGGGTTGAGTAGGCTGTGTAAGGAGGAAGGGAGGTACGAGTTTTTTGTCACGGCGGCGCCGTTGAATATGCCGGGCGGGGTGAGCAGTCCGCCGAATTGTATAGCGATATTTTGATAGATAGTAGATACCTGGTATATGGCTTGCATTCAATGTACAGATGCTTTGAGATCAAAAGCCCTTTGTCTCAAACACCTGAAACATGCGCGTAAACTTGTCCGCCAGCCCCCAACACCGCAGCTTCTGCATCATGGCCTGGGCGTCCCGGCTGATGGCGGGGATGCACCCGTCTGCGCAAAGATCCTGGACAGACCCAAGACTTGCTGGGCCTCCCGTCTGGATCCATTTGAAGACTCTTCTCCGCTGAGACATGTCACGGTCCGGGAGGTCGAGGCGGACGGGCTTCCCGCCGCCGTCTCCTCCGTCCGGCGCAGCTGTGACCGCCGGCGGCTCCCGGGGCCCGTAGGCGGAGTAGGCAAGGATAAAGATGTAGCCCATGAAGACGCGCAGGATCTCGCAGGGCGCCGAGACGAGGTACTCGTTGGCGATGACTACGATTTGGGCGGCGTGCCAGCAGAGTCTTCGGGAGGTCTGGGGATCGCTGGCCAAGTTCATCTTGAGGCGGCGTCGTGCGACCTCGATGCCTTCTTGTTGTTGGTCGGCGGAGGAGATCAGGTGCCGGACGATGTAGACTATGATGTCTAGCACGTCGTTTGCCGCGTAGAGGTGCGAGTAGTGGCAGAGTAGGCCCGAAATACTGATAGATGGTGGTTAGTTTTGAGCCGGCACATCGATGTATAGCTTGACACGCACGACAACTTACTTGTAGCTGATCAAATCACTAGTCGAGGACGGAGCCGACAACGCCTCCACCAACACGTCGCACCCCTTCAGCAGTGACACCTTGGTGTCCCTATGCGCCGACACCAGCGACCTCAGCCCGCAGTACTCAGGCATGGCCATGACCTCGAGCTGTTTGAGATCCCACAGTAGTCTCCCAATAACCTGCGAGCACAGCCTCTTCGCCCAGAACCCGAGCGCCGCGGCGGGGAGCTCTCTCCCGGCCAGCGCAAGCGTGAGGATATTGGATAAGCGAGGACTACTGTTCGTCGCCCCCAGCCGGGATCGCAAAGCGTGCCACGCTTGGGCGGAAGACGCGCTCCAGATGTGGTCAGCGCAGGGGAGAAAAGCGGGCAGCTCGCTGAGGTCCACGATGCCTCGCCGGGAAGTCAGGGTGCACAGGCTGCAGTCGTACTCAAAGGCCGCCCACGCTGCGCGGCGGCCGGACTCGCGGGCGATCCAGCTGCGCCACTCGAGCTCGAGCGCGTCTGGGTCTGTGGGGCTGTTGTTGGCGGTGGTGGTGGCTTCGAGGCTGTCATCTTCCGAGTTGACGTTGAGGCGGGATTGAAGGAGGCCTACTCCTCGTAAACCGCCGATGAGGATGCCGCGGGATCGGTCGGCGTTCTGATAGAGTTGCCTGTTGCCGGAGCCGAGGGAGTATATCTGGTGGATGCAGAGGGCGTTGAGGTACGAGATGTCGCTGTAGTTGGTGTCGTCGGAGGCACCCTGCAACTGCATGTTAGTACCTCGTCTTGAGGTTTAGTGACCGGGGTGTACGAGCCATCCAGGTAATCATAGTAGAACAGATATCGCTGAGCGCGGAAGAGAGCTCCACGTCAGCCTTGATATCAGATAGCATGGCCCCCATGCAGGCCATGGCCGCCAGCAGCACGGTCGGACACGTCGCCATGTCCCATGTGGGCTTGTGGATGATGGCCTGGATGTCATGGAACCGGGCAAAGTACGAGTCTACCAGTCGCTGGAAGTCGTGGAACGCTCGCACATGGTCGTTTTCACGCAGTGTGTGAAGCCGGGGCAGTCGACTGCCAGATAGGAGGTGGATCAGGCCATCAACGGGCGCCGGCTGCGACGGCGTGTTGGACCGCCAGCGGTCGCTGAGCAGCTCGCGGAGGGGAGGGAATTTGTGTCGGTGCGGGATCGACTCCTTGCCCTCGAATGGCCATGGCAGGCTCGGTGGCTGTGAGGCCGCGCCGCCCTGTGGTCGCAGGGTTGCGTGGTCGCCCCGAGTGTCCCATTGTTGGTGGTGGCCGAGTATTGGTTGCTGGGTACCGTCATTATGTGTTGCAGGGCCAGTTTGTTGAATCCCTGGGTCTAGAGGCAGTCCAAAATGTGATGTGTCGAAACCCCCACCGACGTTGAAGCCGCGGGGATCGGAGATACCGTCATCGATGTGCACACCAAGCCAGTCCAATCCACCTGTGCGAAAGCTGGGCTGCATCAGCGGGAAGCCCGAGGGCGACATGGCGAAGCTGCCGTGGTAGAGATTGCCTTCCATGTCTGGCACGAACGAGTCGAAGCTCATGTCGACGGTGGACGAAATGGCCGTTCCGGGATCCATGCCGGGATAGAGATCAGTAGGCCCTGTCGTCGTCTCACCAGCATGAGGCTGATCAGTGTGCTCCATCATCGGAGGAGCACCTGACGAGGAATCCGGGGTCGCCAACGAGCCGACCAGCGGCGGCGCTTCAAAGCTGCCATTCCGCTGTTGCGCGTATCCCCCTGCCGTACTGGGCGAGGTCGCTGTTGCTGGTGGCTCGCTGATATTGTACTGGTGGCCAGTCTCGTCATTCCTAACTTGGCGGATCCCAGACATCTCAGTGTCAACATGATGCCCGTTGCCATATAACTCCGCCTCTGATCCGTCGGGCGACGAATACTCGCAGACCGCGTCCGAGCGGAAGCATGCACCACACGGCCGCGTCCGCTCGCACTTGATCTTCTTCTCGACGCAGCGGAAACACGATCTCTGGACGGAGCGCCTCGCCCGTCCCTCGACCTGATGCGCGGACCGCAGATGTCGAAGAAGGACATCGCGTCGGCTGAAGGTCATGTCACACCGCATACAGGGGATGGCCCCCCGGTGGGAGGGCGCCATGTGAGTCGCCTGATGTCGGCTCAGGTGGCTTGGTCGCGAGAATGTTTTGCCACATTCTGGGCAACCAAGAAGACGCTGCAGTGACTGTTAGCAGGTGTCATCATTGATATACGGTGAGAGGCCATACGCTGATTAATGATGAAGGCATTGCGAAGACGGTGGGCCACGATGCATCGGCAGACTTGGTAATTGGGTCGGTGAAACGTGGAGTTTTCCAGTACCGTGGGGTGCATTTGTCAAACTCCTGGACTGCAGAGTCCGGGGAAATGCGGGGTATACACTGCATCACATGGGTCAGCTGGAGAAATGGCAGCAGCTGATTGGGTGGTGTGTCTGTCAAGCTTCGGCGCCTTCAGCTGAGCTACCCTACCTTATCATTCGTCAACTTTGAAGTCCAATGCCATACAAGTCCTAGGCGTAAGTAACTATAGGTACCTTATGCAACAAGAGCACCCTCATGGAAATGGTCAAATTGTTGTAGAGATATTGTCCACCACAGCCTACCAGTGCCGCTCAATCGACAACGTGCCCGTTTTTGTAATGAGGAACTCGTCAATGGCAACGTCCTTTCCGCTCTCCTTGCCGTGTCCGCTCTCCTTCATCCCGCCAAACGGTGCCTCGGCCGACGAACTGTTTCCGACGTTCTGTATGTCACAGCAAAAGTCAACCATTTTATGCTGCATTTAAGGGGTAAGGGATGAATGCAAACTTACCAGTCCAATCATCCCCGCATCCAACGTCTCAAACATCCTCAACAACCTGTCCACATTCTTGGTAAACACATAGCTCGCCAGCCCCAGCGGGGTATCGTTCGCCTTCTCGACCACCTCCTCCTCCGTCTCGAATTTGTACACCCCCAATATTGGCGCAAACACCTCCTCGTGCGCCATGGCCATGTCGTGCGTAACTCCGGTCAGGATCGTCGGCTCCATAAAGTTTCCTGGCCTATCACACCGTTTCCCGCTACCCAGGACCACCACGGCCCCCTTTTCTACCGCATCCGCAAACAACTCCTCCGCCTTATCCAGGCCCCGAGGCGTCGTCAGAGCCCCTAGCGTGGTACCCTCATCCATACCATGTCCCAATTTCAACTCCGCCTTGGTCCGGCGAACTAGTTCGGCCGCAAAAGAATCGTGGATACCGGCTTGTAGGTAGACTCTGTTGCTCGTCACGCAAGCCTGCCCCGCGTGCCGCCACTTCAGCGCCATGAGCTGGTCCAGGGCCTGGGAGACGTTGGCGTCGTCGAAGACGATGAAGGGACAGTTACCGCCCAGCTCCAAGGTAGTCTTTTTGAGGTTTGGCGCACAAAGAGAGGCGATGAGCTTGCCTACTCTAGTACTCCCAGTAAAGCTGACCTTTTTCACCCTGGGATCCAGGCACAGGGCTTCTGCCACAGCAGGTGTGTTCTCCAAACTCGTAGTCAGGACGTTTAGTGCGCCTGCCGGGAAACCGGCTCTAGTCGCCAAATTGGCCACGGCCACGGCCGAGAGGGGCGTTTCGGGGGATGGCTTGACGACCATCGTGCAACCGGCCGCCAGCGCCGCAGCGGCCTTCCTTAATGCCAAAGCGACCGGGAAGTTCCACGGTACCAAGGCGGCTGCTACGCCTACCGGCTGTTTTATGGTGAGCGCCCTACGGCCCGCGATTGCGTTGGACATGGTGGTGCCGTGGGCGCCTCGATCGGCTTCTCCCGAAAACCACCAGACGAAGGTTAAGGCGTAGTCTATTTCTCCAAGGGCTTCGGATAGGGGTTTTCCGGTCTCGTGGACGAGGATTCTGGACAGGTCGTCGCGGGAAGACAGCAAAAGATCGTGCCATTTCATTAGGAGTTTGGCCCGGTGGCGAGGCGTGGTTTTCGAGTAGGATTTGAAGGTGGTGTAGGCGGATGATACGGCCGGCTCGACGTCGGAAGATGTGCAGTCTGGGCAGGTCGTCCAGGGCTTGCCAGTGCCGGGGTCGATTACGGGAAAAATTGAGCCGGACTGGGAGGCGACGAAGGTGCCGTCGATGTAGGAGAGGGGTTGCAGGAGGGAGGGGTCGGTGAGGGTGAAAGGGAAGGTGGGTGGCTTTACGCCATTGGATTGTTCTTGCAGGTCGGGCATGATTCGTGTTGGTGCAAAGCTGATGTTGTGTTGTGATGAAGGATGCCTGATGTTGGGGAGTTGTCTTTCTTGGGGTGAAGGGGGAGATCTCATCGGCTTGGAGAGCTGCACGTAGGCACGCTGAAGGCAGTGATGGGGAGCCTGAGTCTGACCCAAGCAGGCATCTACTTGATAGAACCTACAAGGTAGTTAGCCTCGGGAGCAAGGCGTCCGCAAGGACGGGTATATCCTGCGGTTGTCCCCAAAAGTTTCCTGGTAGCCGGCCCCGCAGATGGTGATGTTCTCCAACGTCCAGGTTTACGAGTCCGGTCATCATCACATCGTGCCTGTGGCCTGTCCGAGACTTAGGTTGGGGACGGTGGTACGCTCCGGAGACCCCCCGCCGCCTCCGCATTCTCCGCACCACCCCGCTGAATCCTCGTCGCATTTGCGGCGGGGATCCTCATCATGGCGCTGTCCTTGGGCTTGGCCCAGCTTAGACCAACCGGACATTGTTCCCATACACGTGTTGGAAGATTTGTATGCCCTGGACGCGTATCAAGTCCTCTGCCAGTCAAGTAGGGCTTTCCTAAGGCTCCGATGTCGGGTTTATGGTGCTGAACCTCATCTCCGAGAGAAGGGACTGCATCGGCGGATGACTTGCAGGGCGCAGGGCAAGGACACGGACAACATCTGGACTTTTCCAGTCGCCATCATAGTAGCCACATCCAGCCACTGGGAGATAGGTAGATCACTTATCACTGTCATGTAGAAGCGGTTGTACGATTTGGAATGAACTTGCATCCCATGCTTCTGAACACATGATGGCAGGTATATAAAGAACAACAAATGCTATCTACAGGGTTCTCGCCGTGTAACACGCACAACTCATACACACCGTCCACCGTCCACCTGTAGGTCGACACCGGTAATGAAATTGGCCTCGTCGCTGGCCAGGTACGTGCAGGCGTTGGCAACGTCTGCCGGTGTGGATGGCCTGCCCAGCGGAATCGTCGCCACGAAGCCCTTCCTGTTCTCTTCCGTGTCGGGCTTTCCGATGAAGAGATGAGTCCTAGTTGGTTCAGAGTCAGTGACTTTGCTGCTTCGCAATGGGTAGCTCCCCTGGACAACAGAAGGTGGATGACTTACATGCCTGTGCTCCCAACAACAGGAGACACTGAGTTAAACCGAATCTGACTGGGACCATACTCAACCGCCAGCGTCTTGGTCGCATTAATAACAGCCGCCTTGGAGGCGTTATACCACGTCAGATTCGGGCGAGGCCTGCTCCCCGCCGTCGAGGCGACCTGGATGAAGCATCCCGGCCTCTTATTGTCGAGGAAATAGGGCAGCAGGATACCCGTCGAGTGGTAGACGCCCTTGACGTTGACGTTCATGACCAGGTCAAAGTCCCGTTCCGTCACTTCGCGGGACGACTTGTTCGGGTAGGTCGCGCCCGCGTTGTTGATGACGATGTCGAGCGCTTTGAACTTGTCGAGGGCTAAGGCCAGGACTCGTCGCCAGTCGTCGGGCTTGGTCACGTCGGCGCGGCAGAACTCGCATTTTAGTTCTTGGGAGACAGATACGCCTTGGTCTTCTGACAGGTCCGTGATGATCACGTTGGCGCCCTCTTCGACGAATTTGGCGGCGATGCCCTTGCCGAAGCCTGACGCACCACCCGTAACAATGGCGGTTTTGCCCTGGAGTCGGCCGGTCATTGTGAGTGTTGGTATCAGGGGTATTGTGGTATTAAGTTATGAACAGATAACGCTTCTGATGCAAGATGGGAGCTTCGACATAGACGGCTTAACTTTAAGACTGAGGACGAATATGTTCTCATGCCCTGTTTTCCCAGTAGCTACCCCAAATCGGAGAGTGTTACGCTACTTGATGTTGTCTTAGGCACTGTGGGAGTGTGGGACCCTGGGTAGCTTCGTTGATTCCCCCGGTCAACCCCGCACGGCTAAGGGGGCGCGACTAAGGTGGTACCCGGAGGTCCGGACTCGGATGGATTGATGTGGAACCGGCCTGGGCCGTCACAGGGACATGCATCTTGGGACATCATTACCCCAAAAATTGTTGACACAATTCACAGCATGTGCTTCTCGGCCGATGATCGGATTGGAAGCTCAGAGATGTCCCAACATACTTAACAAGAGGCCGTCAGCACAAAGTCAGAACTTAGCACGCAGTCGCCTGCTGTAGCACAGCGCAGCACGTTTCAGCAACCTCATCCAGCCATGTCAGACCCAAAAACCTTCCGCATCCTCGTCCTACCTGGCGACCACGTCGGCCCGGAAATCATGGCCGAGGCCCTCAAGGTCCTCGACGTGGTCGAGCAGACCCGGCCCGACATCCGCTTCGAGCGCGACACGGACCTAGTCGGCGGGTGCAGCATCGACAAGCACGGCACACCCGTCACCGACGCCGTGGTCGAGAAAGCAGTATCCAGCGACGCCGTCCTCTTCGGTAGCATCGGCGGGCCAGAATGGGCGGGAGCTGATCCCACTCCCGAGTCCGGCCTCCTGAAGCTCCGCCACAGGCTCAACGCCTTTGCCAATCTCCGACCCTGCGAGATCCTCGTTCCGTCTCTAGTCGGGGCGTCCCCGATCCGTCCCGAACTCGTGGCTGGAACAAAGTTCATCGTCGTGCGGGAGAACTGCGGCGGCGCGTATTTCGGGGAGAAGAAGGAGCAGAAGGACGAGGCGTCCGATCTGTGGGTGTATTCGCGGCATGAAGTCGAGAGGCTTGCCAAGGTCAGCGCGGCCGTCGCGAGGATCCTCCACGCCGGCATACCCGGTAACGAAGAAAAGCCGGCTAAACCGGTCGTCTGGAGCGCCGACAAGGCCAACGTCCTGGCCAGCGGGCGCCTCTGGCGGCGCGCGACGAGAGATATCTTTGAGAGGGAAATACGCGACGTCGAGCTAAAACATCAGCTGGCCGACAGCATGGCGATGCTGATGGTCCGGAACCCGAGGCAGTTCAATCATAGTGCTATTCACACCGATAATACCTTTGGTGATATTCTGTCTGACATCTCGGGGGGCATCACGGGGACGCTGGGCGTGCTGCCGAGCGCTAGTCTTGCGGGAGTACCGGGGGAGGGCCCGTGTAAGGGCATATATGAGCCGGTGCACGGATCTGCGCCGGATATTTCGGGAAAGGGGCTGGTGAATCCCGTGGCGCAGATATTGAGCGTGGCCATGATGCTGAGATACTCGTTCTTGCTCGAGAAAGAGGCGACGGCGATTGAGCAGGCTGTTGTTAAGGTGCTGGACTCGAAGGATAATGGTGGGCTGGAGATTAGGACTGGTGATCTTGGTGGGAGAGCGAGGTGTAGTGAGGTTGGGGATGCTGTGTGTGATGTACTCAAGGGCTTGTTGGCGAACTAGACTGTGGGCAGTAGCTAGGTATGGGTAGATAAGGTACCAATGGACGATATCATCATGACGAAGGCGCTCACCCATCACACTTGTACACTGCCCATACTGGTTATCGCACACCACAAACTATCCCCCGGGAAAAGACAGAAACGACACGAGCCCATATCTTCTCAGCCCGAGAGCTTCACCGAGTACGTGCCACAGCAGGCCCCGAGGTCTGTGGGCGAGGTTTTTCAACACTGAAGTCGACTTGACGGGGCGGCTGAGAGCGGCTGCCCTACCCATTTCCGTGCCCATTGCCGGCCAAGCAGATGGGCCATTTCGTCCCTGATGTGTCCTCGGCGTACCAGTCCTTCCTTGGCTGGCTAAGGTTTAGCGCCTCTCTGTCCACGACAAGTTCTGGCCTTTCAACTCCGTTAGGTACTTATCCTCCTCAGAAGTGAATCGAACCCTTGTGGCATTGCGCGTTCTGCTATTAATGGGCGACCGGAGGGTTCCGCTCGCAACGGCCTTCTGCTTGCGATCCGAGCAGGGATTCCACTTGAACTGGAGCCGTCTTCAGCCTCTGCTGCGCCGTGCCGGCGGCAGCGGAGATGGTGTCGAGGGCTACAGCTATCCTGGCCACGGCTCTGCTGCGCAGCTTCCACCTCCGTGCGAGGATCGCTCAAATGTGCCGAGCTACGGCGCTGAACGGGTCTCCGGAAATGCGACGCTTCGGCTTCCGGTTAGGAGGCGTTGCAGGCACGGGATACAGGTGTTGGCTGCCGAGGTCGTCTTGGCCGTTGGATGTGAGGCGGTGTCTCGTCTCGGCCCGCTCCCACTGGTTGCTGCAGCCTCGATCGCTAGTCGTACTATCGTGTGGCGTGTTCTCTCGGTCTGTGGCGCTACCCTTAGAGTGCTGGTAGATATCCTCGCCCTCCACCTCTGCACTGCTATACCGGCGATGGCCTAAGTTGAACTGAGGGTCGGTCGTGCCGCCGGTTTCTGTCTCCTTGTCGTCCTTATGCTCGAAGAAATTGGCTACACGATGGCGAGACGCAGCCGGCTTTCGACTCTGCCTCGACGTGGCCTTGCGCAGCCCAGCTTCGTCCTCAGCAGCACCTTGGGCAATGCCACCAGTGCATCGCAGTGGGGAAGAGGGGCCATGCTTGCCGTTGGACGGTGTAACACTGTCCCACTCACTTTCGATGCTTCGGCAAGGGCGGTACATGCCAATAGGAAATACGACACGATGGACTGCTGCGATCAGGTTGGCTTGAGGCAGCGTAGGCGCACCATAGCAATCGTCATGGCTCACAGCGTCGTCGCGGCGCATTGGAGAACCACTGTCGTCTGGTCGTACAGAGGGGCAGGAAGGAGGGAACCTGAGCCTCTACCACTGGTAGCAACATTTCGGACATCCCCCCGGCGTCTTTGCTACATGTGGTGCTCTCGAATTCTTGGCCCACCTCGTACGTAGTGATGCCGGCAGGAGTTAGCGGATCCTGCTCTTTGCGTTGATCTCCGGATGGTCCAGGCACGCCTTCTACATATGTCGCAGAAGGAGGCTCGTAGAGATGGCGCAGGCCTAGTGTTCTCCTCTTTCGGATCCAAGCATCCTCGCAGTCTTGTTCCACTTTCCCGGACGACTCCTTCACATCTCTATGACAGCAGGATCCATCTACCGAGACGCGTTAGCGGGACAAATCCGCCACCGTGACAGGAAATCTGGGTACATACGTGATGAGATAACGATGCTAGAGTCAAGATCATCACAGGCAGGCAGACAAAGCTCGCTAATCGATGGGAAAGAAGTATCGGATTCACCGTCGAGATCGTCATGATCGGACTCGTCATCGCTAGAAAGCAGGATAGCTTCTTCGCGCGACTTCCCGACAGTTTCTCGGGTCGCATGGCTTGGACCAGCCGCGATAGGAGCCAAAGGCATTTGGTTATCAAGGCAGACGTCTCCCATCGTGTCGGATTGGCGCAATCAAGTTGTTGAAGAGGCCAGAGGCAAAAAGTGAAGCAAGAAAATTTTGGCACGTAGGATGAGCCGTATTTGTACTTCTGACGCGGGACTATGGGGGATATAACTTCGAGCAGAAACGGGCATCGGATCACGGCACCAGGAGAGAAACACGCAGTTATCCGACACTGCCCCCCACCTCGGTCTCGCAGGTTGACAGGGGGAGAGCGACGATTCCTGAGGCCTTCGTAATTCTGCCAATCGAGCAACTGTCGAGACGGATGAGGCAGGAGCAGAAGATCCTCACATAAGCATGCTGTCGTGGCCGTATCACGTCCCAGAGGAGATAACACATGGCCCACAACGTCTCGGAAGGGGGGCAGTTGTAACGCGGATTTTGTCGGTGTGACAGATCCGGCGTCTCGCCAGCTCGCTGTTCCCTGTTCTTCATGAGCTCGCCCGCTTCCCTTGTCATGCTGCTTCTGATAGCGCCAATAGGAAGCCAGTATCCCATTCATTGCCTTGCACGGGCTATCGTCCCGTACAGTCAAACCCTACCCGAAGCTCGTGTCTGCCTCACAGGGCGCTCGGGAGAAAGGGGGATCGTCCATCACGGAGTGGCGTTGACCCGTTGCCAAGGCTCCAGGGAGCTGGCTTGGTCGGTGTGATACAGGCGCGCCGTCTCCTCCGTCCCTCAGTCCCTCCTGCATGGGCCTACCCGCCCTTTGTCATGCCTTCCCAGACAGCACCAATAGAAGCTCAGGACCTGCTAAGCTGCCTCGTACGCGCCGTCCACCAGGGCAGTCAGGCCCGTCTTGGAACTCGTATCTGCCTTGTCGAGAGTTCATGTCAAGGCGGATCGCCCGTCACTCGCAGGAGGCCTTGATACGTCGCCAAGATCCGAGAGAGAGGCCACGTCATCTCGAGCCTCGGCTCAACGCCTTCCTGCCTTCCACAACCTGTGCGGACGCCGCCGGTTGAAAAGCGAACGGAGGGGTTCTCAACCCTGCCTCGAGGCTGCCCAACCCGATACCACCCGCCGACTTGCTTTGACAATCGGCCCGATCATAACCAACACATCCAGTATGCAGACGTCCTTGGCCATGAAACAACAAATGAGAGACCTCCTGGTCACAGCCGCTCCAGCCGCCTGCGGCATTTTTGTGACTGGTCAAGATGCGATACGAATAGCGTCTCCAGGCAGAAGTGATGCCCTGCATCACGGACGAAGGGAAGAGATGGTCGGAATCATGAAGTATGGGAGGACGTAGACCGGTCTCGTGCAGTCACCCTAGCTCCGGGTAGGAGCGTCGTTGTGTCCATCTATGAAAAGGGATCACGATAGCTCGTTGCACGGAATGTCGAAGTCGAGCCATGTAGTTGCTGTTAAGATCAATAGCGGAACGCGACACCAAGACCCGAGTAGTAAGCTGTGATCTAACAGCAAGCGCCAGGAGGGAGCCGTAAATGCAACGAGGGCGCATTCGAGGAGGCAAGCGGAATGTAGTAGGGGGGATAGCCTGGAAATGAAAGGATCAAAGCATGGGCGCGCTCATGACCGGTGCATTTGCAATGATCACGAAAGTGAGACGAGGAGAAGAGGAGAGGATAAAGTCGAGGGTACAAGAAAGGGACGTTGGGGGAGGTGGTTCTTATGCCTGGAGGAACTCCAGGATCCTTAGGCAGAAAAAACCGTGGCATGGCCAAGCACGGACCTTCTCCTTCCTCTTTGCCTGGAGGAACGTATGAGGAACAAATACTTCCGGAAGGTTCCTTTTCCGAGCTTTGCCTGGAGGAACTCCAGGATACTTAGGCAGAAAAAACCATGCCTGAAGGAACGTGCCTGGAGGAACGTATGAGGAACGAATACTTCCGGAAGGTTCCTTTGCCTGGAGGAACAGGGGGACCGTGCCGCGAGCGGCCCGCCAAAGGAGTCTGGAGGAACGGGCTGAGAGCTTCTTGCAACCGCTGGGCCTAGCAGGCTCGCTGT
>MU860214.1:0-46101 GCA_033296875.1 Achaetomium macrosporum | reverse complement strand
GTTCAGGGTTAGGGTGGCCGAGGGTCGCCGAGGCCCACCTCGGGCTCAGCCCGTTACAGACCTTACCTACTGCACTGACAAGTTACCCGCCATATCCGCCGTCGCCGCTGAGGTGGGGAGGCGGACAGGGTGGACATACCAGGCGGGTTTGTGGGCGCACAACCTATTCTCAGAGCTGCACTGGAGGTGCACCAAACGGAGTCCCTCGGGTGAGAAACTCGTGCTCAAGCCTGACAAGGCGAGAAAGGCAGGGTATATCGCACCAAGTTGGAGCTGGGCAAGTGTCGGCATCGGCGGCATCGTCGACAGCGAAGACGAGCGCGGAGATCGTGAGGCCTTTGAATTCACGATTCTCGAGTGCCACGTCGATTATGCGAATCCGGACTTTCCGTTTGGGCCCGTGGCGGGCGGATATCTCAAAGTCCAGGGCAAGGCAGTGGAGTTAGCATGGAGACCTGCGGATAATATTGAGCCAGAGTGGGATATTTCATTGATTGATGAACAGGACTTAAGCAGTGTCGGCACTCCATACATACTTGGCGACGGGGCGCTGGACCCTCTGGATAAGCATCTTGACCCAGCCCTGAAGCTCATCTGTCTTGGAATGAGCAAGCTCAGGCTCGGTCGACAGCGGATTCAGCCTGTTGAGGGGTTGTTACTTCTGCCCAGCCAGTCCGACGGCGGCGTTTTCCACCGCATCGGCTTCTTTCGTATGAATGCACCCTCGGTTTTTGATGGGGCAATGACGAGTATCTTCAGGATTGAATAAAACTGATGGTTCAATAGGAAAGCTTCATTTACGTTGATGACGCAAATGCTTATGTGAATTGCAAGGAAGTCGGTGAAGCCGTTAAGGAAACCGTGACTAGGAAAGTGCGATTCGGCTTGCATTTGAGAACTGAATGAATATTCCACACGGCCACTCTTTTTCTCTAATTCTCGTCACAGCATCCAGACATGGCATGATCATGCTGATGTAGAACGGGCTCTTGAAATGTCGGTCTGATACCTGCCGTTGGATTACGGTGTGTCATATGTCTCCCCAGTATAATGAGCGAACACGAATGATCAACTAACTACCTTTAATTTCGAAGTCCATTTCTCATGGTATTCCTCTTCGGATGCTTCGAAGGCACCGTCTCAAGGACAGCCACGCTAAGGTTTGGCAGTGAAAAATCAAAGCTTCCTCTTTTGCCTGCCGTAATCTTTTCCCTGGTGGTCTTCACCACGTTCACGCCAGTGAAGGGGTCATTGTAGCCATAGGGATTCGCAGGCCCGGTCAGGATGGTGAGCTCGGCCTTTGTTCCCGGCTTGACACCCTCGAACGTCAGCGAGACGGGCACGTCGGCAGCGTCAGTGGAATTGTAGACAGCGCCCTTGAAGATGTATGTGCCCTTGTCTTCGTTCTTGCCGGTCACGTAGTACAAAGGGTTGAAATTAGACGACGCAGGCAGGGTATGCGTCATAAGGTGGCCGGCAAAGAGCTATTGGGCGGGTTAATTCGTACTCTCCATGACGAATAAATAATTTCGAAGAAAACTCTTCTACTCACCTCCCACACATACCAGCTCGTCGACTTTGTCGTCAGAGCAGGGTCGGCGGCGAACTGAATCATAGTAACTGCCCATTGCCACCGGTCCTACCAACACGTCAGTACTATTTGGAAGGTTTCAAGAGCTCCGACTGTTAACGTACCAGGCTGCGAATGATTGGGGCCTCGTATGCCGTCAGCATGTACACGTACATTCGAACATTGATTTGGGGGGAATAAGCATACATAAGCCGCGCCAATGATTCTGTCCGTGTTGCGCTCATAGCCCAGAAGGGACACGGCCTCGCCCACGGTACCAATCCAGAACGGGTAGTCCATGAGACCGCCGTCCCAGCCAGAACCGCCGTTGGGGTGAACTGCAGCTGCCTCACCTGCGTGACAGATATTAGCATACTATTCGCTCACCGTCCACGCCATACCTGCTTGATCATGTCACGATCTCACCTATGATGTGTGTGATGGGAGTCTGGTCGAAGAGGTCGAACTGGTCGACCATGGCGTCCGGGGTTCCGTAAATGTGATAGTCGCCGTTGCCTGGGGCAGGGATATTGTACCCGTCAAAGACAGATCCGGACGAGATGACCTGAATCGCGGGGTACTTGGCGTTGATGGCCTTGAGGAACATGGGGAAGCGGTACTCCTTGTAGGATTCCCAGCCGGCAGTGCCCCCGGCCAACCAGTCTTCATTGCCCACCTCGACGTAGCGCAGCTTGAATGGGGCGGGGTGACCAAGCTTTGCGCGGACAGATCCCCATTTTGTTGTGGCGTCTCCGCTGACAAACTCGATTTGGTCAAGAGCATCGTCGATGAAGGGCTGGAGTTTGTCTTGAGGCGTGATGTCTCCGTTGAGTGAGAGACCCGCGTAGACGGCGAGGACTTTTAAACGTGGTGTTAGTAACTGTCTCAATCCGACGTCTGATGTATGAAAATATGGGTTTTCATGTTACCAATCTCCAAGTTCATATCCTCCGCAAGCTCAAGGTACTCCATCAGTCCCAGGCCATTGGTCTGTTGATAGCCCCAGACATTCGGGTATCCTGGACGGTCCTTGAGGGGCCCAATTGTCTCTTTCCAGTTCCACCAGGTCTTGTTGGTGTAGCCCTCAAGCATGTTGCCGCCCGGGATACGAAGAAGAGTCTTTGGGGAGTGGCTACCGGTTAGCTTACGGTACGAAGAACTGGACGAGACTGGACTGGGAGAGAGTCGACTTACAGGGTGGAAGCCCTCAATTGCCTCAGCAAGATCAACCCGAAGACCATTCTTGCGGCCTTTGTAAGTCGGGGGGAAGAGACTGATCAGGTTGAAGTCCAGCGATCCGTCTTTGACGCCCTGCTTTGCGTTAGCAATTGCCATTTGCAGTACTAGTAGTGCGTCAGACATACAGCAGCATCAAAGGTCAATGTGAAGGTGTTGTTTGAATTTGGGGCGCTCTTTGTCGGGACCAACTTGAAGCTGTGCTCGATCCATTCTGATGCTTTGGCTCTTGAACGGAGCTTGGTGCTACCGAACACCTCGCCGGTGATGTTCGATCTCAGGGACGCAGTGAAGGTCCCCTCATAGGCACCCCTGACCCAAAAGGACCCAGTGTAGGTTTTCTTCTTCTTGACGTCCATTCCCCAGTATCCGTCGTTTGAGAAGCCGACTTGACCCTTGGACGAACCAACGGCGACGTTCATTGACGTCTTCAGGGCGCTGGAGAGCGGCTGGTCCAGCGTCTTCAATGATAGTGAAGCACCGTTGACGGGAGACCAGCCACTCAAGTCTGCTGGGAAACGCTCGCTGGACTGGAAGGCCCGGTTGCGGATCAACTCAGCATAGAGACCGCCATCACCCGAGTTGCTGATGTCTTCGTGGAGGAAGCCATACTGGTGCGGCGTCGTCGCGTTTCCGCCAGAGGATTCCACCGTGATTTGGACTGACGAGGCCACGGGGGCAATTATTGCGGCCACGATGGCCAGGCTGAACTGAACCATGGCTCCTAGGGTCTTGGGCGCGGAGAGCGTATTGAATTGCCCTGCAAGGTAGCAGCACGACTGCCGCTTCAATATATTGAGGTCGGGGACTGTCGTATTATACACACCATACTATCTACATCCCGGTCCATGGGCCCTCGGTCCAGTCCCTCGGCTCTCCCATTGGCATTGGTCCGCTTGCACGAGTGGAAACCGATGCATATGGTGAGATCTAAGGTTAAATGCGGAGAAACCGGGGACTGAATCCCGTCAAGGTTGGATAAATCCGTGCCGAGTACTACGCTTGCGATGACGCCGGCTAAATTGTCGATCGGAGATACAACTTCGGATCTTGCTTGCGGGAAGGAGGGCGATATGCGCTCCTATCGGAAGAGGCCGTTGGCCCTGGCGCTATGGTAAACAAACCCCCCAAAATGTGGGCCGAGACGTTGAGAAGCTGCCGGTAAGTGGCCCCCAGCTGTAGCAGTGTAGCATCATGCGGGTCTAGAGAGACCACAACGGCGCAGGCTGCGAGGCAGTCACAAGTAGCCCCTCCCCTTCTTGGGCTACGATATCGCGTCTCTCCTCAGACAAACTTCCCTTCTTCACCTGAAGACAATGAAACGCATTAACGGATTCAACTAGTAGTATCACTAACACACCGATATACACAAGTATCGCTCAGTCAGCAGAAAACATCCAGATCGAAAATCTACAAGGCCTGTACACAGGCAACACACGAATACACCTGCCCACTCACCGCTTAAGGCACCTATGGTTTCCTCCGCTTGCTCTTCCAGGCTCATAAACTTCGAAACCACTCCAACCCTCGTCAAGAGACCACTTGAACTCTCGGCGGTCTCTGCAGCCGCGGCGCAGTCCCCACCCCATCGGCTTTCTCCTCACCTCGACTGCAAGGTTGAGCACACAGTTCCCCCAGCAGCCTCTTCCTGCTTCTGGTCATCCTCGTAGATCTTCTCCTCGACGATTTCCCCGGGTGCCTTCACAATTGGACTGAACTCCTTCATCTCCTCCGGCCCGTCTTCCCTCCTCACCACGAAAGGCAGGCATCCCTGCCGCTCCTTCTCAGCATCCTCATCTACCCGCGATCGTTGCTGGTTACTTGCGCACGCGTTCCGCGAGTGACTGGCCGGCGCCGAGCCAGGAATTCTTGGTCTCTCCGCTACTGGACAGGCTGAGCATGGTGCCCTCAGGAATGTTGCGCTTCCGCTTGGCGAACAGCACCCGGCCCGTCCGTGAAGGCGTCTCAACTTCCCGGAACCCGCGTTGGAGCGGCGCCTGTGTATTCCCGAGTCGCCGGCAGGACCTAGACAGGACCTTGACGATTGATGAGGACGTCGGATTATCCCGAGGGCTTGGGCAGCGTGCGGCACATTTCAACTTTCAAAAGACGGTTATCAACATGTCAAGAGAGATTCCGTATATAGAAACCCCCCAGTTAGACACTCAGAAGACTCTGAAGACGGAAGTCGTCTGACGCTTGCAAACATCGGAGCACGCACCCAAGCTCAGAAAAGGCTGTGCACTAAGCTCCTCAACCCAATAGTTTAAGCAACAATCAAGCGAATAGAATCAAAATCAGATACAGAAAAGAAGAAGAAAAGAAAAAAAATTGAAGAAGAAGGAAAGTAAAAGAGAAAGGATGAAAGATAAAGAGAAGATAAGAAAGGGAAAGGACGATGAAGAAAATACAGAAGAAAAAGAAGAAGAAGAATTAGACATAGAATTAGCACTCGAATGAATTTCCTTCCGTCTCCTGAGGTGTAGCCCGGCTGAGATCGATGTTTACGTCTTCAGTGTCCGGAATTTTGTTAGGAGAAGCTGCAACAGCGATAGCAGAGTGGGACCGGGAGATCCGCAGTTACCCCAAGAGAAGGATGACTAATGCGGGGAACCCTGTCGTCGCATGACGTTAATTATGGCATTCCCAAATTCGGATCACGAATCGTGTTTCCCATCTCGAGGAACCGACACATGCTAGTTCTGCGCTCTGCTGAGAAAGGTGCAATTGGGCATTACCTGCTCATTCAGCTAAAGGCCTCTCAATCCATTGAATTCTATTCCATGCGGGAAGCCTTCAGGGGTTGCACAAGTCACCGGTTCCAGACGACTGATTGACCCCGGCTTCCTTAGGTTCGGGAGACAGGGGGTTACTCACGGCTACTGTCGGCCTCGGGTCTTCACTGACCTTGGACAACTCCTCTTACCAACACCCGGCGACCGCTGGGATTCAAATCCAAACTTCTCCCTTCAGTCCCTTTCTCATTCTGGAACACTCAGATGAGCCATTGATCCCGTCGCGGATATCCAGGAGTAGACAGCCCACAATGCGCTCCCTCAAACGGACCTCGCAGCGCCTCCGGGCGCCCATCAGCGGCAGCACCGCGTGTGCTCCCCGTCTCCTCCAGACACCGCGCTCCATATCAACCCACCCGGTCACCTCCAACACAGTCACGGCCGTCAACCCCATCAAGACCCTCTTGATCGCCAACCGCGGCGAGATCGCCCTGCGCATCGCCCGCACCGCCGCGGCCATGGGCATCCGCACCACAACGCTCTACACGGACGTCGACGCGGGCTCGCAGCACGCCAAGTGCTCGCCGCATTCCATCGCCCTCGGCGCCCCCTCCGCCTACCTCGACGGCCCGCGCATCGTGCAGCTCGCCAAGCAGCACGGCATCCAGGCCCTGCACCCGGGCTACGGCTTCCTGTCGGAGAACGCGGCGTTCGCGCAGGCGTGCGAGGACGCCGGCATCGTCTTTGTCGGCCCGCCCGCCAAGGCCATGGCCGATATGGGCGACAAGGCGCGCAGCAAGGAGATCATGACCGCTGCCGGGGTGCCGTGCGTGCCCGGGTACCATGGCCCGGAGCAGGCGCCCGAGCAGCTCCGCGCGAGGGCGAGGGAGATCAAGTATCCCGTGCTGTTGAAGAGCGTGAAGGGCGGGGGTGGGAAGGGGATGCGGATTGTCAGGACGGATGAGGAGTTCGAGGCGCAGCTGCGGAGTGCGAGGGCCGAGGCGCGGGCGAGTTTCGGCGATGGCGGGGAGGTGATGCTGGTGGAGAAGTATGTTGTGCGGCCGAGGCATGTGGAGGTGCAGGTCTTTGCGGATCGGTATGGGAATTGTGTTGCGCTGGGCGAGCGTGACTGCAGCGTGCAGAGACGGCACCAGAAGATCCTCGAGGAGAGCCCGGCGCCCTTGCTCGATGACGCTACCCGACATGACCTCTGGGACAAGGCGAGGACGGCAGCGCTGGCGGTGGGGTATGTAGGTGCTGGCACGGTCGAGTTCATCCTCGACAAGGACACGGGCGAGTTCTACTTCATGGAGATGAACACGCGCCTGCAGGTCGAGCACCCCGTCAGCGAGATGGTGACGGGCACAGATCTGGTCGAGTGGCAGTTCCGGGTCGCCGCGGGCGAACGGCTACCCTTGACGCAGGATGAGATCGAGGCGCGCATCCTCGAGCGTGGCGCCGCCATCGAGGCCCGTATCTACGCCGAGAACCCCGACAAGGGTTTCTTCCCGGACTCGGGCAAGCTGGTGCACCTCGTCACGCCCAAGACAGATGCCGATGTGCGTATCGATGCTGGGTTTGTTGAGGGAGACACCGTGTCGGAGGCATATGATGGCATGATTGCGAAGCTGATCGTGCGGGGGCGAGACCGCGAGACGGCGATCCGCAAGCTGGAGCTTGCGCTGCGCGAGTACGAGGTTGTCGGGCTCAGCACGAACATCGAGTTCCTCAAACGGTTGTGCCGCAGCAAGGCTTTCATTGAAGGCGATGTTGAGACCGGCTTCATCGAGCAATGGAAGGACGAGCTCTTCCAGCCGAGGCATACGCCCGACGAGGTTTTCGCGCAGGCTGCGCTTGGCTTGCTCAGCTCTCAAATCAAGTCTGGGGCCGGTCCGCATGGAGGGTCATTGGGCTTTGGCGAGGCAGGTTTGCAGAGCACACGGAAGTTCGCCTTCCGCGTTCGGAATGATGCTGCTCCTGCCGAGGAGGGCGAGGGTGGGGTCGTCCAGGTAGAGGTGACGCAGCGAGGTCGTGCGCTCTACAGTGTATCCGTCTCGCGGAGTGGCGATGCTTCTAACCCTCAGACTCCTGTGGTGTTTGAGAATGTCATCTGCGAGCCGTCACTTGCGTCCACCACTAAGACGAAACTGACGACCTTCTTCCCCACGGCCCGCGTCGAGTCTACTCTCGTGCAGGACCCGGCCGCCCCGGAGAAGCTGACTCTTTTCCAACTCGGCGAGAAGACGGAGCTAACACTCGTGCCGCCGGGCTGGTTCGACAAGGCGCTGGGCCTGAAAGAGGTGGTCGGCAGTGTCGTGGCACCCATGCCGTGCAAGATCTTGAGGAACGAGGTTACCGAGGGCCAGGAGGTTGACAAGGGAGCACCGCTTGTTGTGTAAGTGCTGGAACTCGCTGCGGGTGAGACGGAGAGTTGCTGATTCAGACTTTGTGCAGTATCGAGTCCATGAAGATGGAGACCGTCATCCGGTCGCCGCAGAAGGGGGTTGTCAAGAAGCTGGCGCATAAGGAAGGGGTTAGTACGCCGTGAGCACTTGTAAGCAGGTGGCTTTACTGACTTTTGCAATAGGATATTTGCAAGGCTGGCACGGTCCTTGTGTTATTCGAGGACGCCGAAGGGTCTGACACGACGAACTCATAACAATTGAGTTTGGCCACGAGTTGCGGTAACTGAGATGTCGACCAGCCCAGCCGTAGGGCCGTAAATACCCAGCTTGCCTTGGAAGCAACGGCTTCCTCTTCGTCTAATGGTTTTGTCACGGAAGATCTGTATTCGGGTTCTGGATTTTCGAAGGCTGTTTGTACGCAGCGTTGGCGTTCTCGGTGAGCCTTTCCGGTGTAGCATGTAATTCACACGATATACACAGCAGAGGGTATGACTTGGATTTTGTGTTGCGGCAAATACATCTGATTATAGTTATGCATTGTGTTACGTATGGTTGTGGAGGATATAGTATCTAAGCCAATAAACCTAAGGATACGTATCCGTGCCTTACTCTGGCTATGCTGAAGAAACAGAGACAATGGGAGTGAGGTTGAAAGAGCTTAACCCAGTCGCCATCTCCCATTGAGTGTATACGGATTACAGAGACTGGTAGGGCTTGCGCCATCTTAGACCGGATGCTTTAGCCAGGGGCACATTATACATCGGACCGAGGATCCGGGAAGTCTTCAACAGCGCGGCTGAATATTGCGGTGTTCACATCAGTTGCTCCCGTCTTGACATCACTATTCGAAGGAGAGGTTGACAGCCGTTGCCGTAAAGATCCGTCGTCGTTGCTTTTCAAGTTGAATCTCTAATCGCTGATTCTGCCGAGGCACAGGGAGAACCTTGATGTTTCCATGTAAGATGCCCCACATTAGTCAGGGGTCTTCACCAGATTGGCCAATAAAAAACAGTATCGCAGAACTTCCGACTCCCAGAGCCGGCTTGGGCCGGTTCAGAACCCCATCCCATGCCAATTCTTCACCTTCTCGTCCGGTGAAAGGAGAACAGCACGGCTATGGTGACAAGGATACAATACCGCCAGCTCCTAAGGCTGGCTCAGCGCCATGGGTCCGGGTCCAGCCTCGCGGTTCGATACTCTCAGCCGAAACCGTCGATCTTAGCCGTACCAAGTCGCCGACTCCAGCCCTTGTCAACATCGCCGACTCGCCGGCAAGAACCGAGACATACACCCGTTCCTCCAAACCCGGAACAGCCAGCCACGGCACACACAGAGCCTGTCGATCCGGCCTCGACACCAACAGAACCACCAAAGAAGAAGCCCCGCCTCGCGCCGCGCCTCATCCTCGCCATAGCCTGCACCCTCCTCGGCGCAACGCTCGGCTCCTCCGCCCGCCTGCTCCTCAACCCGCCCACCCCTCTGACACCAGGCAGCGAACAAGACGCCTACACGATCCGCGTGCTGCACGAGCAGGCCTCCAAACTGCCCATCGTGCAACAGCTGACCTCGGACCCAGCAACATGGGAGGAGAGCTGGGACGCGTACGAGTCGCTCTCGCCGGAGCACCGGGCACAGCACATCAGCGCGGGCGCGCTGGCCGGGTCGCGCGGCGTGGGTGGGTACCAGCGGGTATGGCGCCACAAGTCGACGGGGGAGCTGGTGAGCGTCATCTACTTTGGCTCCGCGACGACGGGGTGGCCGGGCGTGGTGCACGGCGGGTGTCTGGCGACCATCCTCGACGAGAGCTGCGGGCGGGCCGCGTTCCGGGAGTGGGGCGGCCGCGCGGGCGTGACGGCCAGCTTGGGGCTCGAGTACAAGAACGTCACGCTGGCGAACGGGTTTTATGTGGTGAGGGTACGGGTCCGGCCCGAGGAGGAACTGCCTGAGAAGGAGAGGGGCAAGAGGCATTACAAGTGCTTCGTGGACGCTACTGTTGAGGATGCGGCTACTGGGACGGTGACGGTTGTCGCGGAGGCCTTGTTCGTGGGTGGGCAAGGGAAGAACGGGAAGAATAAGGTTGGAGGGGTGTTGCGCGGGAACGCGCAGGACGCGCATCTCCGATTTTGAGCAGGAAGGTGTATATATGGGGTTGAGGGTGGTGTTGTGAGAAGGGTGTTCGGTGTTATATGCTTGCTACCAGAGCCGGCGCCGTTGAGTTGACCTATTCTGTTTGCTGATACCATATTTAGAAGATGGGTTCATGATGTAGTGCCATGGCAGGCCACCAGGCAGTCATTGCCATACAAGTCCGGCATTCCCAACTTCAGTGATCTCCCACAGTGATCGACTGACTATCCGTCAATGGAGGAGGCCGGTATCCCTGAACTGGGACTTTCCCCGTCACATCCCTCTGATCGCACACAGAGAGGTGGAAAGGGGAAGCGGTGCTTGTATCACTCGGTGGAGTGCAAACCTTTAGGGTTCTCAGTAGCCCAATGCCCCTCAAGTGCAAGATGGAGACCGCTCGTTAGGAGTAGTCTGCAGTTTCTCTTCCTCCTCCGAGTCCCCGTCTCCTAACTGGTGCGTACATTTGTCTGTCTGCCTCTGTTTTAAGCTTGTTTCGTTTCTAACGCTGGTCGCCGTTGTCTTGTCATATAGAATGATGTGTGGGGTCATGACGGTAGGGAAATGAGGTCATGGTTGGACAAACTGCATCTATATCGACTTATGTGATGAAGGAAGAGAACCTGCTGCCACCTCTATGCGTCACATTATGCGCATTGGATGTATATAAAGGCAGCCAGCAGGCCTTTCCCTCAGCACCCACCGCAACCGCACATGTCACCACGAACCTCCTTGTAGCGTAGTGGTCTGGCTGTGAACCTGTTTCGTCGCTCTCTACTGGCGAAGCATGCCGTGGACTTTCGTCGGGCCATAGTTCAGTCGCAACACTTTTTGTGAATTCTTTGCTTTTGGTTTCCCCCTAACTATATAATCTTTCCCTAACCAAAACTCCCCAAGGGTATGATGTGCATAATAAATACAACATTGGGAATAGAAGCGTTGAGCTTTTGGCCGGGACTCATACCTCATATACTCTCTCACCCCTGAGGTTGTCAACAAAGCTTTAGTTTTTCCCTTCATGGCCCTATAAGTCCATCATTCCAAAATCCAACTCATGTTACCTCCTGTATCAACGCCGAAAAGCCCGTCCCAAACCTGTTTCGTCCATATACTCCATCTGTCGCACGGCTCTGCCCACTATCATGTCCTAGCCTCATAATTGGCGGGAAGTCCGTTGAGTTCTCGAATTACCGCCTCTCTCACCAGCACTGAATCGAAGGATCCCGTTGTCGAACAGCTAAATGTGGTGAATGTCTCAAGGACTCACGCAACACCACACTGTCTTCAGGGGTCTTTTTACACCCCGTGTATCAATAACCAGCAGCCGACAAATACCGTTGTTCTCACGACGCGGGGCCAAATGGCACGATTTCACCGAGGTCAATTCACCTCCACGGACAGCGGGCAAGGTCAGGGTTGGGCCGGATCCGTTGACGTAGGGCCTCAGCCTTCAGGGATGCAATTCACGCCCAAGACTAGGGCACACAAGATCCGCGCATGAGAGAGCGGCAAGGATCTTTGAATAACTTATCCCAACAGAGTTGAGTCTGGCCTGGTCTTTCCCGACCAGCTGACCTGCGGTGCCTCAACACTGCGTCAAGGCCGGGCCAGCCAACGAAGGGACTGGCCCGGGCAAACTTGATAAGCCGGCCAAAGTCATTACATGTATATTGCGTATCAAACCCCAGAACCGGTACCCCGCCGAAAGGGCACCGAAAGAGAGGAACTGTTACAACCGGCGCCGCAACCACAACCACAGACCTGTCATGTTCGGGTCCGGCAGTCACGTCTTACTAGCAGTACCACGTGTAAGCAGAGCACAACGGCTACCGACGGACAGAGCCGGAGACTTGGGTGAGCACAAGCAAGGAACGGGATCCATACAGCCTTCCATCGTGCGGTCGTGTAACGATAAGCAATGTAGCCGAGCGGGCACCGAGCTGCTGGGTACGGTACACGGACCGTCGGTGTCGGTGTAACACTTGGCCCTGCTGGTCGGCTGTTTTTGTCTGACCACCCTCTTTCTCGCACTGGAAGCCCAATGTTCCCTTGGATTTTGTCCTTCACTTGATGTACCGGTACATGTGTATAGACATACAGGTTGCGTTGCCAGCTCGATTCAGAGTCGGTCTACTGCACTGCCCAGCGAGCCATGTTCAGCACGAGGCATGCTAATGCATTCCAGCTCCGATAATTGCCTTGGCGGCAAGACGCTGATCTCGCTGGATGTGTTGGAAGTCCAACAGCCACGATTCGACAGTTACAGGATTGAAGGCTCTTACGGAGGCGGTTCTGCAGCTCGTGGAGGCAGCAGAGTGTTTTGGGAGCAGGGCAATAGTATTGATTGATGATGATGATCGTGACCTCTTTGTGCCTCCGTCGTGGGCATCGCCCCGACCTCGTAAAATAGCTCGTTGCCCATCCTTGGTTACCCCTCACATTGGGATGTGTGGCGTTCGCGCCAGGCAGCCATGCCTACGCTGCGGTCAGGCACCTCAGATCCATCTTCCTGAACCGCCTGTCAATTCAACAATAGGTTATATATATATGTGTAGTATATATAGAGAAACTGGGCAATATAGATAGCTTACTTAGTAACAGACTTCACGATTTCATTCGCAACATCCTCAGACTAGCTGGCGCTGATGTTGTGTGTGGATTCTGATTGGCTGAAAATGCTGGTGGGCCCTATAGTGCTCCACAGATACATCACAACGCCCCGTGCCACAGCTGGATCTGAGACTGAGACCAGTAATAGCTTCATTTACGGATTACTGCTATCTATTGTGATGTGTATATGCATGCCTAATATGGGAATTTGTGGGGCGACCTGCTATAACGATTCCCGGGCTACAGCGATTACGTTGGCTGGCCCGGACCCAATCGTTATGAAGAGGGCTGACTGTATATAGGCGAGTTGGCGGCGTAACGGCCCGCCTAAGCGAGCCTCACAAGTCTCAGCTACTCGAAGTCGCTTACTCCCCACATAGTATGGCTCCTCTCCACACACGACTCTCATGGAGCTCGTTCCGGCGGAGAGATCCTCGCATACTAGCCAACTCCGTTGACTTCGGTGCGAACGTTTTGAAACGGACGAACGGACCGAATGTTATTGACGCATGGTTCCGAAGGATTTGGCGAGTCGGGGAGGAGGTGTGTACGCTGTTGGGGGCCAAAGACTTGGTATCAGTGACCCATGCGAGGGTCCCGAGGAATAAGGGTCCTTTAGCGAGCTGCATGGCTCTTCCTTCACGTGGAGGCGCGTGTGATAAAGGGCGTGGCTGGCTGGACTGGTGGACGGGATAAGTGAGACCGGAGAGCCATTTGGTTTCCTTGATCGTCAGCTTGAGAGCACTCAATGGCAATGTACTCTCGAAGGGGTTGTTGCAGGTACCGAATCTATTCCTGTCTCACTCTTCTCCCAAGGAACTGTTATGCGTTGCTAGCTTATACTTTCCTATTCAGTGCCCGGCCCCCGACGACAGAGTCAGCGTTGTCGCAGTAACGTTGACGCAGCTGAGACGGCATTCTGCGGGGTAGAACCAAGAAACAGGAAAGTTCAGTACCGGCAGGGTGTCTCTATGCTGACCGGTGTCCGTAGTTGCGTTCCGTGTCCTTGATAACGACGCATGAGTCGTAAGATGCTGGTAATGGCCCCGGCGAACGGCCGCCGGGATGTGATCTTCGGGGCTTGCAAGGATTGTTGCGGCATCGCTGCAGTTGTGATAGGCCACCAGAGTGCTCAAGGACCGACTGCTAAGTCAACACCAAGGGGCAAGAAACAAGGAGCCGGATGGGTCAAACGTCTCAGCAACAAGGGCCAAGGTGGTATTCGCCCGGGTGCGGTGTCTCTGCGGTCGAAACTTGTAAGAACGCCGCGATGGATCATTGAATTCATGCTGGCATTGGACACGCAAGTCAACTGCTATCCCACAACCTCCTTAGCCCGGTCAGCGCTATTAACAGCGCCTCGTCTGTCTTGATGCCCCTTGTTCCCTGATTCGGCAGCACGTTCACCCAGTGGTCAAACAGCTCCTTGGTCCGCGGCCCCGCAATGCCCATCTCGCCCAGCTGCGGGTCGTTCATGGCCGCAAATTCCAGGCCCCGTGGCCCCCCGAAGACGATCAACAAGTGGTTGAAGTTAGCTGGTTCGTAGCTGGGAAATGCTTTCGACAGAGGCACGCCACGCTCCGAGGTGCCGATGCTCATGTCGTAGCCGTCTTCGTAAGGGCTTTCGGTGAGGACATTTGATAACGACGAGGCTTTCCGCACGCTGAAGCCCCAGAAGTAGCCTGCCTCCGTCCTGGGCGCGGAAGGATGAACGGGCTCTGGCGTACCATAGGGGTCGTCGGGCATCTTGAGCGTCACCCGGGTCCTGGGTGGGATCGACTCGGTTATTGTCACGGTACTGGGCATACCGATGTCCACAACCGTGCTGGGTCCATTAGCAGGTACTCTAACCGCCTTTCACATCTAAAGCAGCTTACCCTTTTCCTCCTTTTGGCGGTGTTTCCAGCGTCATCCCCTCCCGGTACGGGAGCCACTCGTCCTTGTGCGGATGGTGCGGCATTTCCAGATTGGGAAGTAGCCCCTGAGATCTTAGATTTGGGTGCAGGGGAAAGAGCACTTTGCGCATGAAAGGAGGCGTCTCGAGGTAGGTCAGGAGATGCTCCATGAAGTGCGCCGGATCCACATCGCCCGTGTAGGCATCTGGGTCGGCGTTGGTGATGCGCTGATCGACAGGACTGTCGTCGAAGACGACGATCTCATCGACGGAGAAGATGGCTAAGGCCCTCGCAACGCGGCCAACGTTTGTCGTCCTCTGCTCTCGAGTGGCGCAACTGTCTCCGAAATTAGCGAGGGGATTGGGAAGGTGCAAAAGCGAAAGCGCATTCTTACTCTGTGATTATGCTCGTAGGCACGGCAATGGAGACGGTCCATTCCCTCGGCTCAGTTGGCCGAAATCGGGACGGTGCCCTGAAGCTGGGTGCGCCGCCGCCATCCTCAGTGTCCAGGCGGCGTTTCTGCAGCCCATGTCAGCCATTGCCATGAGAAACTGTGTGCTATAGTGACCCGGTGTTCATGTATTTCATGTTTTGGGCACGCTGATCGTCGACGGAACTGAGAACATCTCGAACTCGAGAAGTAAAATGTCATTCCACGCCGGTTCTGAATGATAGATTCATCACGCCTGCTCCGCCTGCTCTGCGACCCTCACACGTGCCTCGTTCTTCCGCCTTCCTCAAGAAGCCGTGTTTGGACTTACTTTTGACTGGTGTTCGTATGGAGGCGCCATGGTTGTTAAAGCAAGCAAAGCACGTAAAAGACTAAAGTAAGTGGTATCAACCGCAGATGCGATTTTCAATGCTCTTGCTCAGGTTTCTGAGTGCTCCAGAAGTTTTGGCTTGTAGTCCGGCAGAATTTGGTCAAAACTTGTCCGCCTTGCACCGTGCTCCATAGACAAACAGACAAGGAACTCAACCCTAACCCTGTACATTTCGTCCCCACGTGCGACCCCTGCGGATCTGGACAGCTTTCAAGGATGTCGTCAGTCGCCGCTGCTGACAATCGCAGCCGACGGTTGAATCGTGATCCAGAACTCAACGTTGCGAACTCACCCGCAACCCACCACATCTGCGATTATGACGATCAGCATCGGCTCGTCGGCGCAATGGCGCCAAACTTTAAGCTCCCACGCCATCGTCATCGTTGATTGTAAGTCATCTTCCAGCCCCAACTCCCCTGACTGGACGGCTTTCACAGAACTGCCCACTAATCCCGTGCTCACGATCCAGTCTACGCCGATTGGTATGCGCCCTACACCACCTAATCCCCCATACCCTGCCGGACATCACAGAGACTCCCAGCAGATGTTACATACCTACACATTGCACATCCAACTAATACTACTCCCCAAACTGCCTAGGTGCGGCCCCTGCAAAATGATCGCGCCGGCCTTCGAGTCCCTCTCGACGAAGCACTCCAAGCCAAATAAGATCGCCTTCTGCAAGGTCAACGTCGACACCCAGCGCGACGTCGCCCAGCAGTACGGCGTGCGCGCCATGCCAACCTTTCTCGTGCTGCGCAACGGCTCCGTCATCGAGACCATCCAGGGCGCCAATCCGCCCGCGCTGACGGCTGCCGTCGAAAAGGCCGTCAAGCTAGCCGGTCCGGGCGGCGCTGGCGCGACCTTCTCTGGGACGGGGCAAAGGCTTGGTGGCAGCGGAATTGGACCTGGTGCAGGGAGGGCGTCGGCGGTGAGGAGGCCTATGAAATGGGCCCTGAAGCCGGTGTTGGAGGCTGTGATTGCCTTTTTCGGGCTGTATTTCTGGTCACTGTTCTCGGTGAGTACATGATTATGCTGGATGCTTGGGGTGCGGAGAGATCTAACTGCTCGCAGCTTGACCCATACAAGTCGGCTGAGAACTCACCATTCAATAAGACCAATCCACCGCCGAGGGTGCAGTCGGGAACAGGGACGAGACCCGCGGCCCGTCCAGGGTTCAAGACCCTGGCCGACTTGGGCAGCTCATGATGGATCGACAGTTTAAGGGACTAGGAGTAGGAATCTCGGCGTTTATGGGTTGCGTTGGAAGCTTTGCTTTTCCTGGGTTTCGCATATCCTACCCGCATTGAGAGCGGGTTGTTCTCTCAGCTACATGAAGTAACGAAACAACGATACTGCAATATCATGTTGACTTCCATTGCCACTCCAAGGGTCCATCACATGCAGGTGGAATCCACCACAGCAGCCATTCACCTGCAGTCGAGAGGGCTGGTGGAGCGATGATTTTGAAATCGCGTTTTCTCATTGGGTAGGTGTTCTAGTAAGTCCCACTGTTTCTGTAGCCCCTCGAGCTCAGGGCCAGCCAAACTCTTACCGTCTGTCGCCTCCAACGACTGCAGTCTCTGCAGCACATCCAACAACGGCAGGAATCTGAACACCATGATTTCGGCCGGCAAGATGCAGAATCGGTGCCCCGGGTGCCGGGCCCAGCTCCTGAGCTTTTATGATGCTCTTTTGCTGCCGCGCAGCAGGCCAACCCAGCCATTTCTGCGCCGGCGCACCTTGGCGGCGCCGTCAGCAGTCCCGGCCGCATCTGCAGCCCGTCCCTGGCGGACAAACTCTATTCGGCAGTTCTCGACAACTAGGCCGGTGAGACAGGAACCAGCCCAGGAGAAGAACGCCACAGCGTCGCCGGATGCAGCTGCCCCGCCAACGCCTGAGGAAATCGAGACGTTCGTGCGCCAGGCGAGACAGACGTTCGGCAACACCCTGCCCGCCAATTACCTGTCGCCCGAGGAATACAGGGTCTACGAGAGGCTCTACGGACCGCCGCTGCACGAGACTCGACCCGAGGACGTTGGCATTCCGTTCCGTAATGCAGAGGGCGACATTTTCGACGGGCAGCATGCTCTCCTCAGAGAGACAGAGCATGGCCTGTTTGAGGAGGTCGAGTACACCATTGATCGCTCTAGGGCAATCAATTCGGAAGAGATGGAAGGAGGAGCGCATCCAGACCATGCCGAAGCAATTGAGGCACTTGAGGCAGTGGACACACTCCCGCCACTCACCGAGGCTCAGATCGACTACCTCCAGGTGACCGCCAACAACCAGCGCGAGTACGACGCGCTGGTGAAGCTGCAACGTGACTTCGAGGCAGCGTCGCTGCAGCCTGCCGAGGAAATCCACGAAGAAGAGAACATTATCGAAGAGGAAGAGCCGCGCGAGGAAGACGAGATCAACGAGGACGAAGGCGAACCGGATGCCACCTTCCTCCAGGACTACGAGCATCCCGGTGAGCGGCTGCATGAGTACACTAGGATGGGCCAGTTCAGGACCGATCCTAGCACGATTCAGATTCCCAAGCCCACTTTCGTCGAGCCCATCACCACTCTACTGAGCAGAACCAACACAACACACATCAGAGAGACCGCAGAAGAGGTGCTAGGTGGGCCCGGGCTACCGTATGGCCCGGCTACGCCAAAGTCCAAGTCCAACCTTCCGCAGAAAGGTATTTTGATGGAGGCGGGGCAGCATAGGATGTCTCCAATCGAAGCTGATGCCTACCTCGCTACCGTCCTCCCGGGCCTGTATGCGTCAGTGACAAGCATCCTGGTCGAGGTGCGGAAGCGCCTCGGTGAGGATTGGCTTAAGGGCCTCCTGACGAGACCTGATGGGACGGGTCCGCGAGTGCTCGACGTCGGCGCCGGCGGTGCCGGACTGGCCGCGTGGCAGGATGTGCTGCAGGCTGGGTGGGACGTGCTACGCGAGAAAGGGGAGGTCAAGGGTCGAGAACCACCCAGCAAGAGGACGGTTGTTGTGGGCTCCGAGAATCTGCGGCAGCGGGTTTCCCGGTTCCTGCACAACACCACCTTCCTCCCGCGTCTGCCCGACTACATACACTCCATCGAGGGAGCAGAACGGAAACTTGACTCTGGGGGTGGCCCTGCGCCGCGCAAAGTCTTCGACGTCATCATCGCGTGTCACATGCTGATGCCGCTCGAGAAGGAGTACAAGCGTAAGGAGCTTATCGACAATCTCTGGAGCATGCTTTCGCCGGAAGGCGGCGTGCTCATCGTTCTGGAGAAGGGACACCCGCGTGGCTTTGAGGCCGTCGCCGATGTGCGCGATCGGATGCTCGACGAGTTCATAATCCCACCTTCGGCGCAGCCTCGCAGCGAAGCTGCGATCCAGCCGGAAGGGGAGCGCGTGAGGGAGCCCGGCATGATCATCGCGCCATGCACAAACCACACTAAGTGCCCGATGTATCTCACGCCTGGCGTCAGCCAAGGCCGCAAGGATTTCTGCCACTTCAACCAGCGCTTTATCCGGCCGCCCTTCCTGCAGAAGGTCCTCGGCGCGTCGCATCGTAATACTGAAGATATTAAGTTCAGCTACGTCGCAGTGCGTAGGGGCGTTCAGCCGGACGCGGTCGACTTCCCGCAGGGCCAAAAAGCCGCCGACCAAGCCTTTGCCGGGTACGAAGACCCCAATGGCCCGGCCCCCCACCCGCTCTCGCTACCGCGTAACATCCTCACGCCGCTCAAGCGCCGCGGGCATGTTACGCTCGACCTGTGTACCCCAGCCGGCACCATCGAGCGGTGGGTCGTGCCCAAGTCATTCTCCAAGCAGGCGTACCACGACGCCCGCAAGGCGGCTTGGGGCGATCTATGGGCATTAGGAGCCAAGACGCGCACTGTTCGCAAGGTGCGGCTGGGCAGGGGCGGCATCGACCCCGGCGACGGCGGTGTCCGGTCCCGGGAGGCGGCCGCGGCGGACCGGAAGAGACCCAAGGTGGTGGATATCAATGTGGATCCGAGATATGGTGTGATCTCGGCGCGGGAGAGGCATCCTGGTGGCCGGGCGCCGGTTGAGAGGAGGACCAAGGGAGGGAAGAGAGTCAAGCTTGATGATCTGATGGAGAAGATGGGCATCGATGAGGTTGAGGACCCGGACGACAAGGAGGATGCCGAGTTCATGCGGAGCTGAATGAACCGAGGGCGAAGTGTGGATGTCTGAGGTGTACCTGTACATTGTGCGCTGTATCAAAAAAGAACCATATGCCATGTACACTACCTTACCTACATGTACTCATGCAACCGTGTGTAGGACAAACCAGTTCGAGTCCCAGCACTCTGGAATCGACTTCCTCGCATTCCCACCCGAAAATGGAAGGTCGCTCCAACTCCTGCAGTGTGATTGACTTGCCGGCAGAAGACATCGTCACCTTGCCACTTCAGGACTGGCTCAACCTGACTTGCATGCCTCTCAACGAACCGGCTTTTGTCCTGGGTCTTGCATCGGCAGTCGTGGCAGGTTGCATGTAATCCCTGTATTCCCAAGGGAGCTGGCCACCGCTGGGCGTAAGTGTAAGACGGGACAATAATTGACCAACAGGACGTTTGCATCTGTCAACCTTTCAGATTCGATTGACAATGCCGCTTGATAACTACCTTCAACCGTTCCTCTGACAGGCCGGTGAACTCACAGTACCCCACATCCAAGACTACCGGACCTGGAACTCGGAACCCGCAATGACTGCAACGAGCTTGACAGCGCCAAAGACCTGCGCGGGTCTGCGACCCGCAAGGCTGTGCGGCACGGCCAATGCCGCTGCGGGGCCTTGGTGGGACGTGAACGCGCGCAGACCATTCGTCCCCAATCTCGGTTTCGATCCGGGCCCCTGGTTCCTGTGTCCTTGCACCGTTTGCCGGTCCCAGCATGCCATTCAACTCCAACAAGACGGTTAACGGTAGCGTGGGACTGAACGGCATTGGCAGCTCCACCGCGCGCAAAAATGAGGCAGTACACTACCAGTAACGTTACCGGTTACCTTACACAAATGAAATGAACAACAAGTAGTCGTCGTGAACGGCGATACAAGGCTTGTTCCTGCTCCGAGCAGGTGCTGTCCGTCTCCAGCACTCAGTCGTTCAGCCCCAACCAAACCCCAACCCTCCGAAGCAGCGACCTGGAACTCTCCGACTGCGCGACCGAGTGAGTAACTGGCGCCAGTTAGCCTGACAGTCACCATGCGCCTCCGCCTCCGGCACCTGCACCTCCCCAGCATCCACCCGCACTACATCCCCTACAGCCTCGCCAGCCGCGTGCAAGAGCACCTCCGCCGGCAGCACCTCGACTTCAAGGATGCGCAATCCCACACCAACACATTCTCAACAAACCTACCAGCACCATCACCACCGCCACCACCAACCCTAATCTCCTTCATCCCCTCCCCGATCTACACCCTCGGCCGCCGCCAAACATCCCCGCTCACCCCATCCGAAACAGCACGCCTCACCGCACCACTGCGGGTCGAGATCCCATCATCATCATCATCATCATCATCACCACCACACGATGATACTGCAGTATCGGTGACCCTGCCCGTACGACTCACCCGCTCCCCGCGAGGCGGCCTCACAACCTACCACGGACCGGGGCAGGTGGTGCTCTGGCCGGTGCTGGACCTCAAGTCACGGCAGCACAAGCAGCTGACGGTGCGGTGCTGGGCGCGAGCGCTGGAGGACACGACCATCGCGACGGTGGGGCGGGTGTTTGGGGTGAAGGGGTTCACGACGGGGGATCCGGGCGTTTGGGTGTCTTCTCCTCAGTCGCAGAAGAAGAATGGAGCGGATGATGCGGTGGCTAAGATTGCTGCGCTGGGCGTGCATCTGCGGAGGCATGTTACTGCACTTGGCACGGCGATCAATGTGGCCATGCCCGGCGGCAGCCGGGAGGTGACGGACGAGCGGGTGAATCCGTGGGCGAGGATAGTGGCGTGCGGCCTGGAGGGCCGGGGCGTGACTTCTGTGGCGGGGCAGTTGGGCGGTGTGGCCGAGGTCGATGCGCTACTGCGGAGGGCAGGGTTTGAAGCAGGTGAGAGTGGAGGGAGAGAGCGTGGAGTGGCGGGTGTCTGGGCAGAGGAGTTGGCCAGTCGAGTTGAGATTGCGGGCGGGGTTGAGGTGGTGGGCGCAGAGGAGACGTTGCAGTTGATGGAAAGGTTGGTGAGGGAGAGTGATAGTGCTTGTGAGGATTGGGATGAGACGGCGAGGGAGGAAGAGAGGACGTATTTAGCGCAGATGAGGGGTTTGATTGGTAGTGGGTAATTCGGCGGCCATACCATGGAGCGCTTTGCCGAGTCAAAAACTTGTATTTGGGCGAACTGCATGATCCGGTATCCGTAGAAAGCGACAATATCGCCCTTTGGCTCAATGTTGGCCCAAGCGCAGCCAACGGGGTACTGCACCCAGGGCCTCTCTTGGCTTCCCTTTGCTGATTCGGCACAGCAGGCCAGCCAGCCCTCAACAGAACCGACAGCTTGCAGCGAGCCGAGGACGTGGGACGTGCCTGGTGGGATTGGCCAATTTCTGGATGGTAACACCTCCGATGTCGCTGATTCAGGGCAATTGTTCCTCCTCTCTATCTGTCATCTGCCATCTGCCAAGTGACTCGGAAGATACGCGATTCGTTTGGACACCAAGTTCATGCCACAGAACACGGGATGCATGTTTCAGCCTGCCGCACGATGGCACGATGCGAACTTGACAGCTCCCAACCGATCCAGTGATGCAGGTCGAAGATTAAGGTGGCTTGCGCGGGCTGCGAACCGGGATTGACAGGGTGGCAATGGATGAGCTTGGGTTTATTAGGGCAACTATTGGCCACTTGTGCTATCCCCGGACTCCTGCGGGCAGCGGACTAGGCGTTGAGTGAGAATGCTCAGGTGACACTGTCACCTTGATCCAGAGGGGCCCTCGGACATGGGAGCAACAGAACTGCAAAGCCAGCGGATTTTGGATGCCGTGTAGAGGCCAGAATAATCCACGGATACCTATCCTCCATGAAGCCCATTCCGTGGGCCTCGTGAAGTCGATTACCAGTACGGTACAACTGGTACATTTGCCGTTGACCGCTCTTCTTGAGCCACCTATCAACTGTCCCAACTACGACAGGCATGAGGTACAGCAGCCTCCCCTGCTTCCTGCCTGACAAGCCCTACAAGTCTCGCCCTCAGAAAAGACTCCCTCTCCTGCCAGTCTTTTGTTGATCCGCCGATTTTTGAAACCCTTCTTCTCTCTCTTGCGCTCCGCCGTCTGATGCAAACCGGCGATCTTGGCCTGACTTGTCTTTCCTCGATCCCTTTTCCTAGCCTCACCAACGCAGCCGCTCACAAATGCCATAAACAGGGAAGCCTGGAGAAGAAATGTGAAAAAACCAAGGGAGCCCGGCCATATTTCCATTCCTGGAATACCGTTGGCCGTAGAATTCGAACGTGGGGCAAGAAGATGGGCGAATCAGCAAAGGATACCGCCGTCGCCCGCCGCTTGTGCGGCTGTGATGCATGATATCGTTGGAAATCGTGGAACTGGAGAGAGCAAAAAGATAGCCCCAGTGCGTCGGATGCCCAGCCTTATCCTCATTTTGGCTGTAAAATGTCGAGCCCTTCCGAGAGATACGTCGGCACCCTCATTAGCCATTTTCCACTTTCCCATTCACCCCGGGCGCCCGCCTCCATTACGCCGTCCAATGTCGCCCTAGATGCGCCGTTTGCCAGCCCCTGCTATGCGTCTTGGTTGGCACAGCCAGCCCTCGTGCAAACCTGTCTATACACTGCCTCTCTTCCGGCCGCTGCTCCGCGGCGGCGTGTCATGATCGTCGGCTCCGGGCTTATACTCCTCCGGTTGGAAGTTTGGGTTGTTGTAGTGTGCCACATTGAAGTGGCTATTCTTGAATGTCGTGGTCTGCAGTGTCTGCTCCCGCCACGTGTTGTTCTCAACGTACTCCGGGAGCTGGCAATACTCGCTGAAACGCAGGGGATGCGTCTGGGCCGCTGGTGAAGGCGTAGAGATAGGTAGGGGTGCCGGTGGTACCTGCTGAATTGGGTCGACGAAGGGCGCGGATTCCCATGGCGACACCGGACTCGGGCTGTAGGTTGAGAGCGGTGCAGGCGCCGTATCGAGCATGGGAGCTAAACCCGGACTTGATACGCCGAACCCTGGTATGAGGGAGAGCGTCTGTATGCCGACCCCGCCATAATTGTGCAGGGCCAATGGGGTGCTCTCGATCTCATAGCTCTGAGAGAAACTGGCCACACGGTGAACCTGCAGATCCACCGGCTCCGGGACATACAGGATGTCATAGTGGTCCGGACGGTAGAGGAGATGGATGATGGGCCCAAGCTCTGAAGGATGCCGGTTGTTTGCTTCTTCGGGGAACCGGTAGGTATTGACCTCTGACCCTGCGCTCCGGTCGAGATAGGCCACCTCCAAGACGAAGCCGACATCCTTCAGGAGCACATTGACCAGTAGCGTCAGCCCCAGATGGTCAATCTCAACGCTGTGGCGCTCAAGGACTTCCTGGCAGTACCCTTCGACACCCGAGTCGGTGGTGACAAAGGCGCCGTATGTGTCGCGGTTGGCCTTGAGGTATGAGCTCGCCAGCAACCGGAAGTGGTATATGATCGAGTTAGATATGTCTGGCATATTGAAGGCATCCAGCAATTCCGTCATGGCCTGCTCAGGGTGGTCGACAAGCCCCGCCATTTTCTGCAAGAGCGCCAACGTCTCGTCGACGAAATCCTGAAACACATAGCGTGAGAAGCCGCCGATGTTCTCAATGAAAGTGTTCAGTGTCTCCAGACGCTGCCTCTCAGACTCGACACGGGCCTTGCTGCCACTCTTGACCAGCGTCTCAAAGTAGCCGAATCCAATTGCTGCCGCGTTGCCGTCAGCCGGACCGTCCCAACACCCATCACAGCTCAGCCTGTCGTACTTACCCCGCCAGCCGCAGTTCCCGTCCCCTAGGACCGGACGATAATGAGAATATGTTTGCGGCAGCACCTGGCCAAAGGTCAGTGACGCTGACCTGGCTTCAACCGAGGCATTGACTGATCGATGATCACCCACCATTGTCTTCTGTACATAAATGGGATCCGCCTTGGCATATTCCTCCGTAATGGCCGTGCTGGGCGTCTTCTTGCCGATGAGAGGTCCCTGTGACATCGCGGCGCCCTTGTGAGCACGAGATCTTGAGAGGGCAGGGCGCAAAATGGCCAATTGAATGTTGACCTTACCTGGAACTGTGGCTGATATTCCCGAGCAGCCGCCTCCTGGGCGACGAGATCATCGGCACTGGACTCCATCTTGGGCAAAAGCGGTAACGACGGTCTGTGATGAGATGGTGCAGACACGGTCGCAGACACGCTCGAGGTGGCAGCAGTCGGCAGAGTGGAGTGGAAGTCGACCGGGAAGGAGCCAGCAGCCGCGGAGGATGCGGGGCCGACGCCCGCACTGTTAACGTTGGTGCTGAAAATGGGTGTTCCGTAGAGCAGTGGTCCAGCAGCGCTCCCGCCTGGCCCCGCTGCAACGGAACCTCGGCCGTCACTCAGGCGTAGTGGCGTCTCCTCAAATGTGTATTCCGGAAGAGTGTGCGGGATTGCATACCCCGTTGACACCTGGAGGTATCCCGTTGGCTCTGGCTGGAACATGCCGGAGGGTGATTGCGGAGGGCAGGGCGACTCAGGTCGGCTAAGCTGTCAATGGTGTCTTTGCGAGTGCTGCGAGTGCCGCGAGTGCCTGGAGCATGTGTGCACCGAAACAGCGGCTTGCAGTAGACGCCTCGGCATGGGAACGCCAGCAACGCCAGAAGCAGCAGTAGCACCAGCAATAGCAACAAGGACAGACTGCAGACAGGGACGGAGCTGTCTGTTCTTATCGTCTGCTGCGTGTTGGCTCCGGGAGCCAAAGTGGAGATTTTGGTAGCGCCAGCTCCGTCGGCTGTATGTACTGTACCGTGGTTTGTATGTCTCTAACCGGCCGAGCAATCACAGGGGACACCGCCGACGACACAGGAAAACTGAAAAGAAGATAAGAATAGGTGGCAAAGGCGAAATCAGAAAGCAGGGACAACGACCGACTAGACAATCTGGATGGACCGCGGCGACACCCAGCACCCACTACCTCAACTAAAGGCGCACAAGCAGCGAAAAAGGACAGACAGTAGACGGGGAAGGAGGAGCCGAAGAAATGGGCACGGCAGGCAGGGCAATAATAAGGGATTATCCGAGGGGGATAAGAGTCCGAGTCACTGCAGAAAGGAAAGGAACCAGGAAGGGAAGGAACAGCCCAGGTGTTAGCGAAAAGCAACGAGGCAGGCGGGCGAGAGCCGAGCCTCCAACTCGTCGTCAAGTGGACATGTGGGGACAGGAAAACGAGCCTGGATGCAATTGCTTTGCCTGCCCACCTCGGCCTGGCGACAATCGCTGTCAATATAGGTACCTTACCTTGGACAGACTGACAGCTTTCGTTGCAGTGGCTGCTGGCCGTTGTCATGCCCCATTGCCCGATGTCTCTCTGCGGCACCACATGGAACTGCAGGCGATTTCAAGATGGCGCATCCCCTTTCACCAAACAAAATTCGGAGAGGACGCTGGCCCTCCCTGGCTGTCCCAGGCCGGTCCCAGACGCACTGGCCCGCTGACCACAACGCAACAAGCCCTAGGCTGGCCGATTCGACCCAATAAGCGACAGCCAGCCATTGACGATGAGAAACCGGCAGCGCAATGAGACAACCTGGAAGGAACTTGGCGGTCTGAGCTCCTCGCGACCAGCAGCCATGTCGTGTGCGTGGTGGACCTTGAGATACCCTGTCGTGACTCCGTGATGCTGTCTTGTCATCCTCAACACACTTCTTCGACCACACCTTGCCGGATTTCTGAAAGCCCCCGGCCGGGCATGGGCGAGGTACAACATTACACTACAGTGCACAGTTGACCGGCACGGCCTCCGTCAGGCACGGTACAGTGGACCCACTGAACCGTTTCCAGGAACCTCCGTCAACAGTCCCCACATCCCGCTCAATCCCTGGTTAGGTGGCTTGGGACAGGGGACACTTGCCTGCCCAGCCATCCGTCCGCTTACAAGTACTGTACATACATATGTTTACATCTCGCTTGACAGGTCGGTCAAACACGAGACCCTACGTACTGGGCTCCTTCTAGAGCTTAGAGCGGCTCCCGCTTCCGGGCTTATGGGCGTGCAGACATCGGGGACGAGACAGGTACCGATACGCCAACCTTTTAAGAAGCGTAGTATGCCGGCTCCACACCGGCACACCCAGACAGGCAGATCTCCATTTTCTGGGGGAGCAGCCAGGGAGGGGGTCGCGCCGAGAAGGGAACGGAGGCGTGAACTGAGCGAGACGGCGCCACGCCTTCCTGCTGTTGGCCCGAGACTGCAGCTCCAGCAGGCCCTTGCACCACGACGGGATCCATGCCGAGGATACGGAGTACTATGTAACGATCTCTCGACATGAGAAATCGCTACGATGTAGCATCTATGGATGAAGAGTATTGTACCGAGCGCAGACATCTGAAAAGCGGTGACAGACGCTGCAGTTTGATAAGGTACTGTAACTCTAACTGCTGGCAGACCAACCGATGTATGTGACAAGCCGGCCCGCCTTTTCGGCGGGTTCTCTCCGGACCCCGACCGTCCACGGTCCGAGGAGTTGTGACCGAACTCGGCGCGCGTGCTGACGGGCGTTCAGGACAGGGGAGCCCACGGAGTTCATCTGGGCTGGACCTCATGCCCCATGCTTAATCAACAGGTACCGAGACTGCAGCAGGACCGTGTGTCTTTCCCTAGAGGCGACCCAAGATCTGCTTGACGTCTTACCCCACATCCTTGACAACGCTACGTGCTCATGACCAGCAACAATAACCCGGCAGGCAGCTGACGAGTTGCGTGAGCGGCAGACGTCGCCGTTGCAACCCGTCCAGACGCAACCTCTAGTGTACCAGGCAAACGCAGTCATCGTCACGCCCACACAACTCGAAGCTAAGGATATGCTCCTGGATTATATGCCAGGTCTGAAGGGTAAGGTGTCTTTCCCCACACCAACAATACTCGGCATCATGTGCACAAACACGCCGTAGACTATGGCTGCGCTAACGCTTAAAGCAAACCTCGCTGCACTGCGTGACGTGACGGGGGCACTCAGCAACATGCCCGCACATTGCCCTGCCGAACCGAGACATGCACCTGCAGCGGCAGGTCTGGCGGAGCGCTGCTTGGAAAGGGGTCGCAACGCCAAGACGGAGCACTGACGTCCAGATCCTCTGCAAATCCAAAAGCAATGATCCCGCACACTTCGACAGAATTTGTTGGGGACTTGTCGAAGCATGAGTCTGCGGAAGATTGGATGGCTTGGCGGATGCGGAGCCTTGCTGGGGAGTTCGTCCCAGGCTGACGGTACTGATGTGGGGTCCGGCTCTTCGAAAGGGTGGCTGACCACGCACCTGAGCACATCTCCGTCTCACAACCCCCCAAGATCCCAAAGATCGAAATTATCGTTGGATAACTGGATTTGCTGATGTGATGGATTTCTCGGTTATGTTTCACTGTTGTTCAAGCTAGCTCTCGCGCTAAAAAAGCGCTAAAAAAGCACTAAAAAGTACTAAAAAGCACCCTGCCTGAAGACCTGACAATCATTCTGCCTCGGTATTACGAAAGCTGCCCAGCGGGTTGAGCCACAAGGGGTCTGTCTGATTGACATTCTCAGCAAGAATGGGCATTGTCCCTGCCCTGGTTCTTACTGCCCTGGTTCTTACTGGACGGCAGAAACCTCCCAGTGCCTCCCTTTGCTCTGTGATGCTGAAGGTTGCAGGTCCGCCAATCAACCCACGGCAGCTATGTGCTTTGATAGTGCCAGGTTACATGGTGGGGTGTGACACAGAGAGCTGCTAATATAAGACAGACTTTTATGCTCGATGGCGGTCCAAGCACGATGGGGGATGACTGTGGTTGGAGAGCATTGTAAGCGTTAATGTGGGTGGTGTCGGGCAGATGGTGGAACTCGTCTCACCCTAGTTGGTTAAACGATTTGAACAACCGTTCGGTCGGCCCATCCGATGTGCTCTGCTACGGTAGGTAGACGGTGGTTTGCGGCGCCGCCTTGGTTTGCCGAATGCCATTTGTGTGTGACGCATGGTTGGCGTGCCGTTTGAGGATGGGCGCAGCATTCAAGGTTAAGGACTGCATAACAAGGGAGGCTAGACCCTTTTCCAATGAGCTATTGCTGCTCAGCGCCATTAGGTAGGAATCGAGCTTCCAGGTTACTACAGAGGCACAGTTTATCTGCCAAGCACTCTGGTGAAATGCCTTCATTTGATGGGACATGGACTGCCGGGTGCCATGTCATCCAGCCCATCATGTTTCCGGGTTCCATCAAGTGGTGGTTTCTAGGGTTTCTACGCTAGTATGTGCATACCTACCTACCTTACCAGGTAGCTAACCGGCAAGAAGTTGGTGGTTTATGCTTCGTGATTAAGGTAGCTGTAGTGGGGTGTTACATGTGCAGTGGAGACAGGTAGTGCCTTCCCTCGTGTGGGGAAGATCCACCTACAGATACAACTTCAACAGCAAACTGGCAACAGGCATCCTTCGTCGGTGAGCTTTGTCCTTCCATCCATTTCCCGTCTCCTGCTTCCCCCGAACTCGATCAAGTCCCGGGATTCCTGACACCTCCCATTTGTTTAGCTGGCAAGTTTATGCTGCTCTCAACTGCCACTTCCCTTGCCTGTGCTGTACGTCGCCGCTCTGCCGCACCTCATGCATCAGAAACGGGAAACGCTGGCGGTTGAGACAGGCCGAGGCCGATGCCAATTCCCGCTTTCAACCTCCCAACCCCACAATCCATCTTGTACGACCCTCCGATCGCTAGTGGGGGAATGCTCCATCAATCCTCCCGTCCAAGCTCGTTTACCCGCTCCCCGCCCGCCTGCCCGTCATTGTGTCCGTGCTGCCGGTGGCGGACCGTCGCACTGTGGCTTTCGTGTGCTTGCCTGTACCTGATCGCAACAGCTTTTGTGCGGCCTGTTGAGCTTGGTCGATCGCCAAGCTAGTTCGCTCATGCACCCTTTGGCGAGACGGTGCCCTTGGTAATTCCGGATCGCAGCCCACCATCACACAGGCGGCCCAGCACCGACAGAGCACCTTTGACTGCCGGCCCGGGCCCAGATACGGCCCACCATCGTCTATGGTCCGTTGGCCGTCTTCGACTTTGCACTTGCCAAGCCGATATTTTTTCCCGCGCGTCTACACAGTAAGGTCCTACAGCCAACAAACCACAGCGGAATACGGCTACGGCCAAGGATATCGCGCTGCCTGCTAGTGCCAAAACTCTTTGCAGGCCTTGAGCCGGCGCTGCAGGGCTAGCAGCACTTGACAATAACTCGATCGAGAAAGGAAGTCGTGAAGTGGAGCAGTCCAATCGTCAACGAAATGGACATCGCAGAACCGGGCTGGAATGGAAGCCGAGCTTTGAGCTTTCATCTGCGGGATAAGATCCCTCACCGCTCGTTTGGCTAAACGAACTGGCGAGCGCAGGCCGGAGCATGTCCTGCAAAACGGTTCGGAATGGCTGCTTCTAGCAGGACGGGAGGCCACTCTTGGTGCGGCCACCACGGAACAGCCATCAAGAAAGCAGCCATTGGCTCGATTGGCCTCGTCCGTGCCTCCAGGCCGAAAAGATCACCAGAAACGAACTCTTAGCGCATATCGGCATGTGGGTTACCTGCAACCGGGACGAGCTTTGACGGTCGTCCATCTCATCCGTTTGACCGGCCCCTCCCATCATCCACCGGTCAGGCAACTCTGGTCTGCGCGCTTCCGCTCCACAAGCCAACTGTCCCGGTATCCTTGCGTGATGATTGAGGACAACCTGTCATTCATCTCGGCAGCCATGTGTGTTGCCGATACCCCCCGAGATTCAGCTGCAGCGTTGACCTGTTTCGTCACGGCAGCTGCGGGATCCCGCCTCTCAGCAGCGGTGTTACCGGCCCAGTGCTCGGCGTCTCGCTTGAGATATTGCCTCCGGTTCTCATAACCTCCCTTCACGTACACCGAATGCACGGCTAAGTGGTGCGGCGCAAATTGTTCTCGTATGCTGATCAAACAGTGCGTCTATGTGGGGGCCGTATTTGCTATCTTGCCTCTGCCAGAATGTGCAGTATCGGCATGCTCATGTTGTGATCTGGCTCACATGAAGACAGGTTCACCACTCCTCAGGTTGATTCATCTCAACCGCAGGAGACAGTCCGTACTTGGATGTAACGGCAACACATCATGTTCGCGAACCGCTACGTAGATTGCTCGATGCCGATTTTTCGTCGATCACTTGCACGGGACAACGTCAAGGCGGCAGGCTTACTCTAACAACCAGTGTCCCGGCTTCATCAAGGATATCCCTATCGTGCCTCAGCGGGCATGGGTGGGCAGCACCTTGTAGGTGTCGTTTAGAAAGATGCCGGATGCCATAGGCAGATAGCCTAGCTGATACCTCCAGTCCTAGATCGCTGCTTTGATGATGTCAGCAGGAGTGCCGGAACGACACCAGGACACGCTGACCACCCCAGACAATGACATATCGACCACGAGTTGAGGACATAGTGAAAGGAGCCGCATATTCTGATCTCAGTCTCTCGGGGACAGGATTTTGCAGTGCATACCTCCCCGAATGGAAAATATTCGGTCTATATCTGTATCCGTCAAACCAACTCCGAAAAATTAAATCACCCCAAGGAAGAAAACGTACCTGTTCCTGTATGAGACATGATACTGAGAACCGGTCAGGCCCCAGACGGCGGAGAAGACCACGCGGCGGGCGTTAGGATAATACTTATAGGTCGAGGTAGAACATCGGGTAGCACTCATGTAATTGCCAAAGTTCCGTTGCCTCTAGAGACACCATACGGTCTAGGGATGTTTCCCAGATACCCCGCCCTCCCCCAGCAGAACTCTCGTCACGTAATCATCATTCATTGCATCAAGCCATGCTTTACACATGTATTTACTCATCACACTCGTCAGCAGCTGCCCACTGCCACCAGCCGGACAGGCACTCAAGACCCACGGCTGCCCCTCTAGTGCGTCCCCATGGCCACACCTCTCATGCCTCCCCGGCGCGGTCCCCGTCCTCCCCTCCCACCACCTGGTCGGCCTCGGTCTGAAAAGGCATACCCGGCACCGTAGTCGCCCATCGACTCCGAGAAGCCCCCACCATGAGCCAGCTCCCCGACGAGGCGGTACCCCTCCCCATCCTTGAATATCGCGGTGTACAGATCCCCCACGGCAGACGCCATACACTGAATAGCCTTCGCGCGCTCGGCGTCCCCGTTCGACTCGATCTCGACGGTGCCGGCATGCTCATCAATGCGGCCCTGCACGCGGCCGTCCACGATCAGGTAGCTGACAATGTCCTGGACTTCGGGCTCGCTGATACGCAGACGCTCGGCAATCCAGGCAAGCCGCATGCGCGTGTAGGGGGCAATCAGCTTGAGCACGCCCTTGGTGCGCATGTTGCGCGTCACCTCGTCGATGTTCTCGGCGATGAAGGGGTCGGCGAGAAGGTCCTTGTTCTTCTGGAGCACTTCCTCGTACTTGTAGATGTCGTCGCGCTGGTAGGCATCGACAAGGTCAGTCATGGCCGCGATGCGCGGGTCGTTCTTGTAGGGCTTGGTCTCTTGGCTGTCGAAGGGGTTGATGTCTGACTTCATGAGCATGGTGACCAGCAGCAGGTACTTGAGCACCTGGATGCGGCGCAGGTCGCCGGCTTCGTCGTAGTTGCGGAAGGCCTCGAAGAAGTCGATCTGCGCATCCGTCCAGTTCTCCTCGCTCATGTGCATCTTGCCGCCGCACTCGCGGATCACGCCCTGGATCTTGGGATGTGGCACTGCGGAGCGCACCTTCAGCGCCTTTTGGTACAGTGCCTTGAGCTGGTTGTTGTTCCGGGTTTCAGAATACATCTGGATCTCGAGGGCGTAGATCTCCAGCGAGTAGGTGCCCTTGCTCGGGTCATCGGTGCCGTCCTCCTTCTGGCACACCTTGTGGAGCTCTCTGAGCTTCCGGCCGACTGCGTGGTAGTCCTTGCGATCGAGGAGCACCTTGGCTAGCTTGATATTCGTCTTGAGCCAGAGACGCTCATTGTTGGTGTTCTGGAAGCATTGTAGGGTAAGAGAGTAGAACTGTTCGATGCACTGCACTGCCGCGGGATTGTCGGCGCCCTTCTCGATGAAGTTGAGCATGTTGTCGATGGATTTTTCCGAGTAGTTCCTCGTGACAGCCGACTTCACATATGTTAGGAGTTCTCGGTAGTGCTCGATCGCCTGCCGCTTGTCAGACCCCCAAGTCGCCATCGTTTGCCCACAGTTTCATCTACTCCACGGACCTTCTCGTAGCGCTGCAGCTTGAACTCCAACTTGATAGCTTGTTTGAGGGCCTTGAAGCCCCATTCGCCCTTTTCTGCTTCTAATGCCGGTATCCCTAGGAACTCCTCCAATGCCTCCTCGGGCTCAGATGTCTTGGTCTGCTTCGCGTTGTAGTACTTGTTCTCGATGTCGACATCACCGCTGTCGTCCTCCTCCTCATCTTCGTATTCGAAGTCATACTCCTCGTCAGAGGCTTGCATAAAATCGTCGTCTGACATGATGGTCGAATTAAGTCTGATGATACTGCACCGAGCTGTTCTGTTGCGTGGGTTATTGAGGGATTGTAATGGCACAATTCACGGTCGTCGGTTCAGGTTTAGTGGTTGGTGAACTCCCCAAGCAGGCACACAGCAGCGATAAGGCTGAACTGGGGAGGTGTGGAGGTAAGCTAATGTGGGGTTGTTTAGCTTGGTCGTTATCGACCGGTTGCAACTGCTCCCAAGTCCCTTCCGTACATAGGTAGGTACCCTCGTACCTTAACTGTCCAGTGTGGTCTGCCCATGTAATGTGCCGTAGAGGACAACCTTTACAAGAGCAGAAGAAGAGAATAACAGAGTGTTGCAATGGGGACAAAGCGAAAGAGAGAATTACTGTATATAACACTTATGTACGCGAGCCCTCGGATACATTATCGGACCAGGCTTAGTACAGATAGCGCAGACCAAAGTAGATTTATCCACTTGCTGCAAGCTCTCCTGGCCACTCAAAATCTTGCCCGTGGTCATCAAGGTCCCGGTCGCCACCCCAAACGCAAGCCTTCCAACGCAAGCTAAACCCTCACAACTTTGACCATCACAACACGGGAAAAGCAACCTTCCTCCGTCGCCCATTTTCTAGGCCAGAGGACTGCCTTGCTACGCGGACCACTACTATTCAACATAGTCCTGACGAGCGCTTTCCGCCGCCCATTTTAGCATTCGCGCTGCACTGGCAGCACCAACACCGTCAAGATGGGCTCCGGAGATTTGAATATGAAAAAGAGTTGGCACCCCCAACGATCGGGGAATGTCGCCGCGACACAGAAGGCCGAGGCCGAAGCCATCGCGGAACGCAAAAAACTGCAGCAGCGTCTCCAGGAGATCGAAGAGGAGCGGAAAAAGGAGGAGCTTCAGAAGGCCCTCGAAGCCGCAGGCGGAAAGCCCAAGCCGCAGAGGGTAGAATGGATGTACTCCGGCCCAACTGACGGCCAGGCGGGCGACGCGGCTGAGAACGAAGCCTACTTACTCGGAAAGCGGCGGATTGACAAGCTTCTCCAGGACAACGATGCCAAGAAGCTGCAGAAGCAGTCAAGCGTGGATGCGGTCGCTGCCGCGCCGGCCGCTGCTGTCACAAACGCCCGGGACATCGCTGCGAAGATTTGGGAGGATCCATTACTTGCGATCAAGAGGCAGGAGCAGCAGGCATACGAGGCAATGATGAATGACCCAATCAGGAGGCGACAACTGCTGGCGTCTATGGGTGTCGACGATTCACAAGACAAATCGAAGCGCAAGGAGGAGAGGCGACACAAACATCGCCATTCACATCACCGATCGCATCGTCGTCATGACGACGACAGAGACGGTGAGAGGCATTCCCGCCGGCGGAGGTCAGATTCCAGGGACAGATCGAGGAGTCCGCGAAGATACGATTCGGAAGAGGAGGATAGGAGGAGGCGGAGGAGAGATTCACCCGGTCGCCACGACCGGAGGCGGGACAGGTCTGAATCCGCAGATTCCCGAGACAGGCGAGACAGGCGAGATGACCGCTTTCCAAGGAGCAGCCGGGACAGACAGGATAGACGGGATAGACGAGACGGGAGCCGGGATGGCCGATATAAGGATGGCCGGTCCAGGACAGGCTCTCGATCATTGTCCCCTGCGTCGCGCAGAAGAGACTACTCTCCCGATCGTGATGGTCGGAGAAGGAAGGATTACTCCCCAGATCGTGATACTCCGAGGCGAAGGGGGTACTCTCGGGGACGCCCCGGTTCATCACGAAGATACAGCGAAGAACCGGACGGGTACCGCAACGGCAATGCGTCCAACTCACGGAGGAATCACGACGGCCGTCCTGTCCACGGCCCACCGAGGCACGACAGACGCCCTGGCAGTGCTGATGCAGAGAGGGAGAAAGCCGAGCAGGAAGAACGCGCCCGCAAGCTCGCTGCCATGCAGGACGCAGCAACCGATCTCGACAAAGACCGCGAACGCCGGCTAGCGCTCATAGCGGAGCAGGAGCGGGCGGCACAGGAGTCAGACGAGCGGGCGCGGCAGCGCAACAAGCGGTTTGGTGGTGACGCCAGGTTTATGAACCAGCTCCATAACCGTGCGGCGGAGCTCAAGGTTGCGGATCGCGCGGGGAGGCGGTAGACTGTGGGCTGGTATTCGTTCCCCTATCAGGTAGTCGCGATGTCCATTGTTACGGGCGAGCTTGTTGGGAATCATCTATAGGGTCTCAGATTAATGGATACGAGACGTGATACCCAGTGCAGAGGTCGTAGCTTCGGGTGCGCCGCTGTACGAAGTATGACGAAGTGCTACCACACCGAAACCGAGATGGCATTGGAAACCACGGAGGCGCATTTTGCCGCTTCGGGAGCATCCTTTGGCAGGCGAAGGCTCCGCGGACCCTCTTCCGGCGGGCTGAAATCCAGATCTATGGGAGAAGCCGATCCATAGACTTGCTTGCAGCGCAGATCAATAGAGTCCAGCTAAAACCTTGGAACCAATGCGCCTTAATAAGCTTAGCGTCGCTGAGTCTGATCTGCCCACACGACGCTGTCATTGGCGGCACAGAACTTCCAGGTTGACGCTGTGACCTGAATAATACTAGGTCCGTAGACGTTGCAGCATCGCAGAGCGAGTAGGGGTAATAATGCCAACGCTTAATGACACAGGCACTCTTGGGCATGTGAAGCCTGGGAGGGGAGACATTCTTCTGCTGTATTACCGAAATTGTCGTTGCACAGCATTGGCCCCTTCGCCTGCAGCTGTCGCTCCGCCACTTACCCGTTCGTCAACAGCAGAGATCTGCTCAAATCCAGCCCTGGAACGCCGCCAATCCTTGCAGGCACAGTCACTGGACTGCGTGGTCCAGGTTCGGGCCTGTGGGTCCCTGGTTGTCACTGGTTGCGCTCCACACCTGCCCGTAGTGATACTGACTTCATCTCCGACATCAATTTCTCCCCAGCTTCAGTCTTTCCCCCTTCGTCGCTTCGCTCGTTTTACGCCTGCCTTTCCGCTGGTGTCGCGCATTCCCGTGATACACATTCACTTTAATTCTGGCGGCGGCTTGGCTGAGGACTCGGAGTTCTGTGACTGCTAAGCGCCTGCTCCTTCGTGTTTCGAATCCCGCACCGGACACTGCTGCCTCGCCAGGTCGTGTCTCTGTTGAACTTGCGATTCCTTGCGTCGGCCCGTTCCGGCTCCATCGCTCACACCTTCCGCCGACGTTTTGCACGTAACCTTCGTTCGCTATCATTTGGGTTTCTGCAATAGCCGGATCCGCATTCCGACCACCTTGACGGACGCGAACGAACATCGAGAGCAAGGGGTGTAAAGCACCAGAGAAGCCACTGCTCCCATAGCCTGGTCATTGCCCTGTGGACACAGCCGTCGAAACAATATTCACTTGCTACACCCAAACCGCAACAATGCCTTGTGGTCTCGGGGGTTCCAAGACGGTGCAGCGCAAGCTCGTCTTGCTGTAAGTTCCCCCAACCAGTGGGACTTGGCAATCCAAGTTGATACTCGAATGAGCTAATGCCCTGCGTCCCGGTACAGAGGCGACGGTGCGTGCGGCAAGACCTCGTTGCTAAACGTCTTCACACGAGGGTGAGTTCAATACGATGACGCGGTCCCAGTTCGTTGCCCTGCTCAACACGAGTACAGCTACTTCCCTACCGTCTACGAGCCAACGGTGTTCGAAAACTACGTGCATGGTGTGTGCATTCCTGTGGGGTACAGTTCGGAACCATCCGCGCGACATGGGTGACTGACTCGCCGATGGTGCAGACATATTCGTCGACAATGTGCACATTGAGCTGTCGCTATGGGATACTGCTGGGCAAGAGGAATTCGACAGGTTACGGAGTCTCTCATATGGTGCGTCCTGCCGGTCCTGCGCTCCCCTAGCCTCGTACGGAAGTATCTAACATATCTACAGACGACACCGACTTGATCATGCTTTGCTACTCGGTCGACAGCAAAGACTCGCTTGAGAACGTCGAGAGCAAGTGGGTGGGCGAGATTGCCGACAATTGCCCAGGCGTCAAACTTGTCCTGGTGGCGCTGAAGTGCGACCTGCGAGAATCGGCTGAGGAGGAGGATGGGGCGAATGAAGATGGCAGCCCGCGGGAGAAGAAGCCGATGATCAACTACGACCAAGGACTCGAAGTGGCACGACGGATCCACGCTCTCCGATACCTCGAGTGCTCCGCCATGCGGAATAGGGGAGTCAACGAAGCCTTCACCGAAGCGGCCCGTGTCGCCCTATCAGTAAAGAAGGAGCGCGATGACTCCAAGTGTACCGTCATGTAGACGGACCCAACACGACCACCTGGATGCGTGGGCCAAGAGGTCAGAACGGAACACATTAGACGCAAGTCGCTGGTGGAGGCAACCGAACACATCAGATTACAGTCACCTCTCGCGGTATACCAACAACGGGCATAGGCCTTTTACGACTTCACCCTCGCCATATATTACCTCCTCATGCGCCTGCAGGGGCGTCTTCAGCGCGCTCCTCTACCTTCATGATACGACTTCGTTGCTTCCATGAGGCGACTTTTTTGGACTGTATATATTTTCGACTCGATTTCCGCGCGTACGACCAGGTGCCGAAGCCTTCCTCCCGAGACTTGTGCGCAACACCTCGCATCGGATCCCGATCCCTTCATCGTCGCCACAAATACCAGAGCAGTACGTTTACTGGCTTCCAGACGCTGCATACCTTAGACAATGGCTTTGAGCGAACAACTCGCGGGAAACGAGGGTTTCAAACAAGGTGCGGGTGGTCTGATCAGATGGTGCTACGCAATGGCGGTGCTTGAGCTGCTTATCTGGACCGTTTCCGTTTTACGCTTCGTAAGGTGTTTTAATTTCGAAAACTGTGCGGGTTATGGCCAGTCGCGGTGACATTTGTTATCTGTTTTAGCATTCTCGACGTTGAACTGGAACAACCTGCAAATTGCAATGAAGTACAACGCATTCAGTCTTTATTTCTGCGCCTGTGAGTCCGGTTAAATGGGCAGAACAAGGAAGTGCATACTCCCGTCCTCTAAATCCCAGCAGTGGCTGAGGCACGGAACCCTTATAGGGATCTGCTATGTTCGGTGCTGCGTAAGGCAAGATAAACACAACTTCAAGGTTGACGGGAAATGCGCATCTTGATAAGAAGATTGCGAGCCATTTGTCCCGAAAGCCAGCCGACAATACCGTGTTGGAGGATCTCCGGTGTGGGCGCAATCCCCGCGGAGTCGAGAGCGTTCATCCCTCATTTGGCACAGCGGGGTGGCGATAAGCGATAAGGAGCGGCCCTCACCTCGTGAAATGGCGTGAGCGGACGCTAACTTTTCTTAGAGAAGACTTTGGTGTAAGCCGAGAATTGGACACTCTGACTGGCTGGAGATGCCATATCCACGGGCCGAACTCATGATAAAGAGTTGAACAAAACTTATCGTGTCACCATCAGAGAGAGTAGGGCCATCAGTGGAGATGTGGGTATCGTTGACTCGAGCCGGTGTTCGGGAGGGATGTTTCGGAGGGACCTACAACCACTTCTTGCTTCCTTGAAGTTAAATCTCTCAACCCATCTGCTCTCATCTCCCATCTAGGTTATCCTGCCCCGTTCTGCCGTCCAAGCCAGTGATCCCAGTGGCACCATCCTAGGTAAGACTCACAGTTGCCCGGTGGGACTCATAAACCACAATGGCATTCTCATCGCCATCAGCGCCGCCACCACCAACCTCCCACACCTCCTCCCTCCTCACAGCCCAGCACTGCTCAGGGCACGTCCACCTCATCCTGGGCGCGAACCCCCTCGCCGCAGCCCGCGCCTCGTCCTCCCTCTCTGCCGGCGCGAAGCCAATTCTCATCGCTCCCTTACCATCATCACAGTCACAACCCCCAGAATCAGCAACAGATACGCAACCCCTCCACTACAGCCTCTCGGCCCTTGTAACCGCCGGCTCCCTCACCCACCTGGCCCGACCCTTCACCGACGCCGACCTCTTCACCCTCGGCCGGGAAGAAGTCGACCGCGTCGTCGACGCCGTCTTCATCACCTCCTCCTCCTCGCCCTCCTTTTCCTCTTCCACTCCCTTGGAGGACAACAAGAGAGATGAAGTGGAGCGGGTGTCGGCGCTGTGTCGGCGGCACCGGATCCCCGTCAACGTGGTCGACGCACCCGAGCTGTGCTCGTTTAGCCTGCTGAGTGTCCATGTGGATGGCCCGCTGCAGATCGGGGTGACGACCAACGGCAGGGGGTGTAAATTGGCGGGGAGGATTAGACGGGAGGTGGCGGCGGGGTTGCCGCAGGGCTTGGGGGCGGCGGTGGAGAAGTTGGGGAGTGTCAGGAGAAGGGTTCTGGCTTTGCAGCAGGCTGAGGAATCCTCGGGAGGGAAAGGGGACGTTGTTGTCGATGATGGGGTGGATGACTCTGTCGATCAGCCGGCGGGGCTGAATCGGTTGGTTGTGGAAGGGGATGCGGAGGCGGCTAAGACGCGGCGGATGAGGTGGCTTGCACAGGTGTGCGAGTACTGGCCGCTGAAGAGGTTGGCTGCCATTACGGACGAGGACGTCGAGGCGGTGTTGAGGTCGTATCCGGGCGGCCAGGGGCCTGGCGCCACGGGGAACAGCACCAGCACCTTCAGGCTCGGCAACGGACAGCGCGGCCGCGTCATCCTTGCGGGAAGCGGACCCGGTCATCCGGATCTGCTCACCCGTGCCACCTACAAGGCCATCCAGACCGCCGATCTCGTCCTCGCCGACAAGCTCGTCCCCGCGGGCGTGCTCGACCTTATCCCGCGTCGCACGCCCGTCTCCATTGCGCGCAAGTTCCCCGGCAATGCCGATCGCGCGCAGGAAGAGCTCCTTGAGCAGGCGCTGGATGGGGTCCGGGCTGGGAAAACAGTCCTCCGCCTCAAGCAGGGTGACCCTTTCATCTACGGCCGCGGCGGGGAAGAAGTCGCTTTCTTCCGGCAGCACGGGCTAGGCGATCGTGTGGTCGTCCTGCCCGGTATCACCAGCAGTCTCAGCGCGCCGCTGTTTGCCGGTATCCCGCCCACCCAGCGGGACGTGGCAGATCAGGTGCTCATCTGCACGGGCACGGGAAAGAAAGGCAAGCCCCCGCAGCCGCCGGAGTATGTGAAGAGTAGGACGGTGGTGTTCTTGATGGCCCTGCATCGGATCGAGGGGCTGGTGGCTGAGTTGACAAGGTATACCGAGGACGAGGAGGAACAGGGAAGGCGGGAGCCGGAGCAGGAGCAGGAAGTGGAGAGTCAATCCCCTGTACAGCAGCAGGAAAGGAAAGCGAGGGCTCTATGGGCGCTCGACACCCCCTGCGCTGTTGTCGAGCGGGCAAGCTGCCCTGACCAGCGGGTCATCAGGACGACGCTGAGGTTTGTCGCTGAGGCCATCGAGCAGGAGGGGAGTCGGCCTCCCGGTTTGCTCGTTGTGGGACGGGCATGTGAGGCACTACATACACCGGAGAAGGGCCGCTCCTGGGTTGTGGAGGACGGGTTTAAAGGCTTAGATCTGGACTTAGACGGGGCTTTTGCGGCGAATGGGCCTGGAATTGCGGGAATGGCGTAGGTTGGAAATCTGGCTTTATATGGCCATGATTTCCTACTGCGATAGATGTCAATACTGCATGGGTATATTGTTTGAGCGTTACGACTTTGACCTGTGGAAGCATTTCTGCATGCTGTGCCCAATGGAAGATCTGACAAGGCAAGTCTGCTCTGTGAGCATACTTCCCAGATGGGCAGGTTACGTAACTGTGTTCGGCCAGGGATGATGAGGAAGGAGATAAGAAGACATCTCTGTACATTCTTCCGAGTTCCGCCTTATTACATCCAACTAGTACCACTACGATGTAAAATATGAAACAAATTGAACAGCTTCCTTCGGAGAACATACAAATGGGCCATAGCCAAAATACTACCGTGAATATCACACCATTCGCATCCAAACCCACAACTCCCTGGTCACGGCAGCACGCAAGTACCAAGCGGCTGTTACGCACCGCTGTCAATCTGATCAACGACATTGTGCTTCGACCACTGAGCCCACGCTTGACAGTTATGCTCAACATCAGCTGGAAGGTGCATCTTTTCCACCTTTTCCGGCTCGACGATCAGTGATGCGAAGAAGCCGCCCGAGGCATGCCATGCGACGTGGCAGTGGAAGGCCCAGACGCCTAGTATTCTTGTTAGCTTGGGCCAGGAATGAGGAAGTCGCCTTTCGGGTAGAAGAAGATCGTACCAGGGGCTCCATCAAACTGTATCACGAGATGACCATTGCCACGCACGAGGGCGACGTCCCGGCGGTGCGGGTTGGACGGCCGAACGATTTCGCCATCCCATGTGCCTGGGCCTTCGTGGAGGATGTAGAAATTGTGGCCGTGGAGATGCATGGGGTGTCTAGAACACGGTTAGTATGTAGTTCAACTGGGACTAGGTGGGGGACCAGCTCATACGCAGAAGGGCCCTTGTTGTTGATGATGATGCGGATCGACGTGTTTTCGTGAAAGTTCAACACGTTCCACTCGGCCGGGTAGCTAAAGTTGCCCTGTGCAGCGAGCGGGAGTACGGGTTTGTTATAGTCGGTTCTCATGGACACGCCGTTGAACTTCCACAGCGTCACGCCCGAAGCGTTCTTGAACAGCTCAATGTCCATCGTGTGCGTAAAGGTAGGCTTGGGCAGCGCGATTGGATACAGCGGTTCCGTGACGGCAAGGTCTGCGTTGCTGCAGGTGCCGGGATCGGGAACATCCCAGGCTCTGCTGGACGGCGTCACCGAGGTGTCAGCCTGATCGTAGTAGACGGCCGCCACAGCTTTGGGCTGGCGTGCCGCCGAGCATGAGGTGAGGTTGGATCGCATCCAGAAAGCGGATTTGGGCTTGCCAACATTGGCCGTGACCAGAACGTCGGCGCGCTGGCCGACCCCCAGAGTGACCACCGAGGTGTTGTACGGCTTTACGGCAACGAAATCCTCGGCGATGACGGTAAGCATGTGCTCGTCAATAGAGAAGCGCTGGACCCCGTCGGCACCGGTGTTGACCAGGCGTAAGCGGTGCGTCTTGCCTGTCTGAAACTTGAACTTCGAAATGCCCGCGTTATTGGTGCATGGGGTCTTGTCCCCAGGAGCAACGGTCGAGCAGTCAAAGTGCATCTTGCCGTCGATCAAGTTGTTATCTGACAGCACCCTAGGGCTGCCGTTTGGGGCAAGCATTTCCTTGATGATGTCGAAGTACTCTCTGTGGTGCCAGTCTGTCATACGCGTGAGCCTTGATCACGGAACTGACGAATGCGAACAGCATTCATTGGACTCACCACTTAGCAGGATCGGGCCGAGATCGATATCGTACTTCGCCTTCGTTGGGCCGTGGACGACGATGGGCCCTACGACCCCGCCGGCGTATTGCGCCGAGTAGTGAGCATGATACCAGGACGTGCCGTACAGCGTGGCCTTGAACTCGTATGTGTAGCTCCTCCCGGGCGGAATGGGACACTGAGATATTCCCGGAGTGCCATCTTCCCAAGGAGTGTCGTGTTGAAGAAACCCATGCCAGTGGATGGCAGTACCCTCCTCTGGATTGCTGATGTTGTTGTGCACGTTCACGACGATCGTGTCGCCCCAATTTGCCTCGATGAGAGGCCCCGGGAAAGCCCCGTTGACAAGAAGGACGTCCCGCTGGTATCCATCCGGGGCAATGACACCGCGGCTCACGGTGAAGTCGTAGTATCGTACTACCCCGGTCTGGGGGCACTCAAGATACGGATTGTTGCCCCAGTCCGTCAGGGTACCCCATGGAAACCCGTCCGGTAGTGGGTTGTTGGTGAGGAAAAGGGGCAGGACGGGGGCTAGCAGAGTCCCCAAGAGCGAGAGGCTGCGGCATGTCAGAACTGTCACTCGCCATCGCAGAGAATGGCACCGACTCACCCATTAGTCTGTTGCTGGGTCAAGGCGGCCACGGTTGTATATAATACGTCGAGCGCGTCGGAGACGGTGTCGAGGATGCCGTCGAGGAGGCCCATGATGGCCAATTATATACTACACGGCAGAGGACCTATACAACAGGAAAAAGACAAGCAACAAACGAGCGACTGGAAACGAACGCTATCCGCTGTTCAAGACGGAGCAGATCTGCTCAGCCCGGGTGATACAGAGGGATGACAACGATGGAAATGTTGGAGGGAAGAAGGAGGAGAGAACGGGCTGCTCAGCGAGAACATATCCTCTGCGATGGCAGCGGGACGCCCCCCTGTAAGCGCCACATGCAGTGAAGGGCACACTGCAGAGAGATAGCGGTCGAGATGACAGAGCAAACAAGGCTGCCTCAACCGTGATCAGCTCTCGGTATTGCCAATGTTGGCGCAGCTGCCGTCCAGAACATCCCGCTCCAGTGCGCACACCGGTGATGCCGCCAAGTGCGTACCTTACATATCACGACCACGTATCGCTCAGGTCTTGTGGCGCGTGGCTCCTGCGCGGCTGAAGCCCGAAAGCCTATGACAGAACCGCGCGGGATGCAAGGACAGCAGAGGCGCCCGAGCACGGCGATCCTTATCGAAATGCACGATGGAATAAGCAAAAACTTGGAGGCAAATCCCGCAAGACTGAGACCTGTCGGACAAAACAACCGCCGAGCTGCGGCTGATACATCAGTTGCCAAATCTTGATGGGAGACCAAGTATTGGCTTTGGTTCGGCCCTGTTGGAGGGCGCAATCCCGTAAGGAAGCGATTTGGATGCCGGGCGGCCAGCAACAGACACATCAGCTGGAAGCAGAATATAGGATATCCATGTATGCGGCCCTGCCGTGGCAAGCCACCTCAGCTGTTCGGGATGCTGCATCACCATCCGGAATGGAAAGGAGCGCGCCGGCAACGAAGCGCGCGAGATCTCCAGGATTTACTGATGTCTCCGTCATGACTGCCGCCCAGCTAGGCAATTCTCGGATCACCAGCTCAGGACTGCAAGGTTCTGTTGATTGACTCCAGTGTCAGGTAAAATCGAGCCGCGCTTCAACACGCCGTCCTTCTTGCCGGCAGACGAGACGGCGCCCGGTTGTCACGGGGAGCGGGACCCGCCTAACGTCTCGGCCATCTGCAACGACCCGACGCCACGAAAGAAACTCCTTTCATCTGCCATGCTCGAACGCTCATGCGGTACTAATGTCCGCCTGCGCGGTCGGTTTCCCGGCTGACGTTTTTGGAAGCGGGTATCACCGACACCGAACGCATGCACGATGCTGGGTCCAGGGTTTCGGTCCTGAGTCAGTATCATATAGACGATGCTGAACGTTTGGTCCGTGATCATGCAATGGAGCTTAAATCTGTCCGAAGGTAACGCTGTGCCACAATGATGGCCACCTAACCAGGGATGAGGCCAGTCGAGGTGCGTTCCACGCTTTCGTATTTTTAGCGTGGAAACACCGCATAGAATCGTCCAAGAAGCGGTCTTGACGCGTGGCATGGGATTCCTGGCATCGGCTTTGGGCGAGCGGTGCGCGAGTTCGTCGAAGGAGCACGATGCATTCCGGCCGCTCGGCCAGGACCGATTGAAGGAAACTGTATGCGGTGTGAGGTAATCCCGACTACTGCTAAGAACTCCCGCAGGGAATAACGATGAGAAGGAGCGCTAAGTCAGTGTATCAACACATCATCTTGCAGGTAAGAGTTGGGCTTTCCACCTAAACGCCGTCCCATTCCGCCCTGTGGGCATACCATATGTACAACATATCACATATACATCGCCTTCTGCTTGCTGCTGGCAAACGGATCCGGCGCATCTCGTAGACAACGCGAAAACATGGCGAGGTCGTCCGATCAGTTACCGCCAGGCCGTCGAGCGGTCTGGTAGGGGGTGCGGAAAGCTTGCGAGGCCATGATAATCGGTCGCCTTTGGGCGCGCAGGTAAGCCTCCTGGACAATGGGCGACGAATCAGACCGGATGACGCTGCCGATGGACATGAAGAAGCTGCGCAGCATCATGTTAAAACAGGTTTCAAGGGTCACTCTGTTACATGGAGACGGCGACATACCCGAATGTGGCCCCGGATCCTAGCATGTATTGGCCTAATGTCCTCATGATGCCGTTCGGGCCAGCGCCATATCTGAAGATGTTGACGGTTCCTGAGCTCCGTGTCAGACATGCCCCAGCTCGTTCAGAGTCCGAGTCCGAGTCAGTTCGCCGGAAGCCGTACCAAAAATGAAGCCGATGATCATGCCGACCGCTGCGGGGGTTCGAATGTCAGTTGATGGTATGACTTTGCAGATGACCGAGTAGCGCGCATGGCACAGAGTTGCACATACTGCCGCCCATCATGGCGCCCATCTTGACTGATTTCCAAGTTAGCTGCTGCCTGGATGAGGTTCTAGATCGAGCCGCAGAGCGCATACATTTGTCGAAGTTCGACGGCCCAACGGCCCCGGGGTGGCTGGGAGGCGGAGGCATGGTTGGCAAAAGCAGTGTTGGACTTCAATGGTTGGCGACCTGTACAGAGTGCGCTGTCCGCGCCGTCTTTGAAGCAATCGATGCGATGGATGGTACGATGCAGCTCGGTGCGTGGAACTTGCCATCGGCAAAACAGCATCATGGACTGAACGCACGGATCACAAGGGGAACGGAGCACCGCCCGGAGCGGGACCTGGACATGGCACTTTCACTTTGGTACCATCCGTGTATTGAAATAGTACCCCGTTTGGGTGCTTATACTATGCCCATCTGTAACTTTGCTGTCCTCTGGATCTGGGCCCCGTATGTAGCCGCCATAACGAGCCAGATTCCTTGACTGCATTACTTGGGAAACTGGCATTTCTTTGTGGCTAGGTACCTTTAAGCCACTTGGGCAAGTCACAACGCGGGGTGAACAAGCCGCTCAAGCCACAATTTGATCATTCATAGTCAGCAGCTCACGTGACATAGTCAGCATAGACTTGCAAAAAGGGCAGCGAGACAACGCAATCGGTGTCAATAGATAAGTACTTTTCGAACCATACTATCACGGGTGTGACAGGCAATAGTAGGGGATCTAGTCGTATTGCTAAGATCG
>MU860213.1:0-46147 GCA_033296875.1 Achaetomium macrosporum | reverse complement strand
GCATACCCCATACGTCTTCGTAGCGAGTCTAGTAAGCGCGAGCATCTGAGTCGCCGAGGAGTTTAGTATAACTACGGCTTTTTTGACCCTAGGGTGGGAGTACTATCCTTCTTGAAATGTAGAGGAAGATGATCGCTAATAGAAATAGCTCCCTCTATTGTGAACCGAAATGGTATTGTAGATGCTTAGGAAGATCGTCTCAAGAACTTGAAATTGTGATATGAGCATCTTGTACCTTCAAGGTTGCTTCCTAAAGGTATATTCGGGACCGTGCTGATGACCGTTTTCCCAGAACTCGGGGGCGCGCTATGGCACCTTAGGAAACCAAACTACTGACATCATGATCACTCCTAATGACGGGACCTCAATCTTAAGATCTAATGGGGCTCCAGAATGTAGCTACACAATACCTAGGCTACTTGAGGTCTTCGCAGGTTCACATGCTCTCGCTCTTGCAACATCTCACACAACATCACTTCCATCTTCAATAGCCGCTAGCCCTTCATTTCCTAAGCCGGCCATTCGAATAATCATGGGTGCGCTGGGTCTCAGTCGCTTGGCGGTTCCGCGACAATGTCTTCTCTTCAAGAGCGCCGTTGTGCAGCTCGCCTGTGTCGCGCTACGTTGATCGTTGGTCCCCGCCGCCAGAACCCGAGAAACCGCGAGTGCCGTAGAAGAAGGGCTTTCAGTTCACAGCGCGCCGCGTCAAACTGCCGGCGCCTTTTCTCGGACAGTATATGTTTCACCGGCCTCCAACGGGTTCTTTCCTTGAGTTTCTCCAACAGTCCCGCTTTCCAGGGAGGGAGTTCCTTCGCACCACGACTTTGGTCGACTACTGCGCCTCGGTCGCTTCAAAGCCACTGCCTTGTGAGGATCTAGGGGAGACGGCCGCATTCAAAGTACTGGAGGAGCTCACCGTCGGAGATGGTTCCGGAAGAGGCCGCGGTTCCCAGGTCTTTACTTGCGCGCGATCAGGCCAACAACAGCCGCTCGTCGCCAAAGTTTACGATCCGCTGTACTACCCTTTTGCCGACGAAGATTCCCCGACATTCCAAATGACGTCGTCGCACGGGCAGAACATGATTTCGCACTCGAATCTGCCGCCTACATCCAGCTGGACGAAAAGCTCGGTGGCAAACTTATCCCCAAGTTCCATGGGCCTTGGCTCGTCGAGATCCCGCTCAAGCAAGTCAAGAGGCCTGTCGGCTTCGTCCTCATGGAGCATGTGGATGGTGTGCCTATAAAGACGCTAGACCCTAGGCTTTACACGCAGCAAGAGCGCCTTCGCGTTCTTGCACTATGTATGGAGGCAGAGGTGGAGATGCGCTTCGTCGGAGTAATGCACGATGACATTGCACCGCGCAACGTCATCTGCTCTGGAAGAGATTTCCTGGCCAGCGATTTGCGAGTCAGGATCGTTGACTTCGACTTCGTCACAGTCTTTCCGTTGATTGGTGTGGATGCTTTCTGCAAGTCGGAGCCGCTGCCCGAGTCACCGATCGAGGTGTCTTGGCGGGCCTGGCCTTCTGAGATGCGAAAATGGGTGCCAGAATCGTGGGGAAGGGTTGAGAGGCGTCAATGGTTGAAAGAGACCTGGGGCAACTCGACGAAGTTCAAGCCGGTTCAGGAGAGCAAAATATCAGTAGAGACTGAAATAAAGCTACTATGTTAGGCCTCGACGGAGATGTGTTTGTGCAGGACGTAATAACTACGCAAGTAATCCATACCTAGGTATTTATCGTGATGTGGGGAGCCCCATATATTACCCAAAACAGCAATGCCCAAAGATACGGGTAACGAACATCATCCACACTGATAGCAAGCTCAACACGATCAACTTCAAAGCTTCCCCATCGTCATCCCTGACCCGCTCCTATACTCCCAGACATCGACGCTATCTTCGTCCGCCCCGCACTCAACAATCTCGCTCTTTCCAGCATCATCAGCAACAGCAGCCACTCCAACCACTCCAGCCACTCCAGCAGCAGCAGGTTTCGACACATCCGCAGCTTGTTGCCATGAACGGCATGAACGGCGGCAACATGCCCGGCGCCATGGTCGGCTTTCCCACCCCGGCCGGCCACCAAGCCGAGCTCAACTACATCTACGGCATGGTAGAAGAGCTGAGCCGCCAGCTCGCCGAAAACCAGCGCACCCTGGAAGAGGTCGTCGCCGGCGTGGGGCGCGTGCGCAGTCGCGCGAAAGCACAACAGCTTGGGAACGAGGAGCTGATCAGCGCAGCAGCTGATGAAGTGAAAGGTTGGGCTTCCCCTCTCTCGGCCCGTCTTCAACCCAAAACTCACATAGTTGCTAATCCAAAAACAGCCCAAGAACCCAACCTCGACACCCTCATCTCGATCCTCTCTGAAGCGCTCGAAAAAGCGAAATTCTCGCGCGACGCCAACGCCGCCCTGCTCAGCCAGTACGCGTCGGCGCTCGCGAGCATGCTCAAGCAGTTGCACGACTACAAGGCCAAGCACATGGCCGACGTGGCGGCCTGGCACCGCAGCTACCGCGCGCAGCTGGCCGAGGCGCGCGCCGAGAACAGCCGGCTGCGCGAGCAGATCTGGGAGATGCAGGCGCGCGCGGGCGCCGCCAACGAGATGCTGCGCCGGTTCCGCGCGCGGTACGACGCCGACGCGGCCCGCTGGGAGCGCCGCGTCGAGGCCAAGGCCGTGCGCCAGGAGCTGCGCTTCTGGAAGCGCATGGCCATGCCGCATCTGGATGACGACGACCCCTGTTGGAGCGACGATGACGATCTGATTGACGTGGCGGAGAAGAAGAGGCTGGAGGAAATGCAGAGGCTGGCTGCTGAGCAGCAGCTGGCGGCGGCGGCGGCGGAGTTGGGGGATATTGTCGGGGGCGGAGGAGAGGATGGGCCAGTGCCTCCTGAGGTGCCGTCTGCGCCGGGGGTCCCGCAGAGCATGATGGGCGGGGTGCCGATGCAGAGGGAGGACGGGGGAAGCATGATGTTGCCTATGCCGCCGCCGAGACCATCGAGCGTGGCGAGCAGTACGGGGTCGTCGGGGCAGTGAGCATCCTTTTTGCGCTTGTGATGCTTTTTGGTCAAGTTAATGTATGAGTAAGGGCCACTCTTATGGGTTCCGGGTGCATGATGGACGATATTGGAGCCTGAGTGACGTTGGAGGGCATGGCGTTAGAGGAAAACTGCCTGTGATTTTACACATGATATCCCGACCACCATCCCGCAGGGGTCAATAGGAAGATAAACGGATGCTTATGAGATAAACAATGTGCCGTACCACATCGTCCTTGGCCCTTAAGTCCAACGGTGGGGGTTATTGATACGTATCAATTTGCTTCCGGGATTGGCGTGGAAGAGAAACTGCCCTACTGCGGGTAGGCCATGAGTAATACAGAGCCAGGCGGACGCCAGTTGCTGTTGATGCAGGTCCCACTGCATAGAGTGCATCATTCTCTTCGGAACATCAGAGCCGCAAAGTGAACGGAGTGTGATAGGATTGAGATCAGATACACCCTATGCAGACCAACAGCCATGTCCTACCATAACCAGCATCATATCCACCCATCCCTGCGCCCAGCTAGCTTCCTCACAACCCAACCGCTTTCTCGGAATACGGAACAGAACACATAAACCCCTAAACGCCTTCCCACAGACTTACCAAAGCAAACAGAGCCAAAATACAACTTCGTCAAGCCGAAACAGCAGTCTGTCTTCCACCCCGTGCAGCAGCACCGCCCGCTCTCCTCTGGCCTGCACCGGGCCTGGCCAGCGTGTACTTGGCAAACGCCCTGGCAAGCGCCTTCTTGCAGCTGACCTTCTGGCTGCCGACAAAGCTCTCGACTGTGACGGCAATGGCGCGATCAATGTCCTGCGCCGAGCAGTACTCCGACAGACGCATGCGGCAGAAGGCCTCGCTGATGCGGATGATGGCTTCGAGGTGACGAACCTAGAAAAGAAGAAGGACACATTATTGTTAGTGTATGATCTGAATGAAGAAAATTGAACTGAAGTTCTTCTTTATTCTTTTTTTTTGGGTGTGTGTGTGTGTGTGTGTGTGTGTGTGTGTGTGTGTTTTTGGTTGTTTTGGGGGCGAGGGGGCGGGGCGGGAGGAAGGAAACATACGGTGATGGGATAAGCACCCGTGGCCAGGCTCTCGCGGCGCATGTCGGCGAATAGACGGGCCACCTTGTCCTCGTCCATGTGGTACAGCTTGGGCGTGCACCGCTCGCGCGCGTAGAGGATGTACTTGCGGAGCAGTTCCTGCGGGATCTCGCCCTCCTTGTTGTGCTCTGCAGAAGCGGCGGCGGTGGGTTGCGTGTCGTCGCGGTTGCCGGAGTCGGGCTCGACTTCCATCGACTCGCCACCAGCGCCGTCGGCCGTCGCCTGGGTATTAGTCATGGGATGGCTGCGGCTGTGGGAGCCAACGATGAAGCGCGCAAGCCGCTCGTCCTCCTCGGGCTCGACGGTGTCGCGGACGACGCAGAGGATGTCGAAACGCGACAGGATGGGCTCGGTCAGCTCGACGTTGGCCGAGAAGGGGATGGTGGAGTTGTAGCGGCCGCCGATGGGGTTGGCCGCGGCGATGATGCCGCAGCGCGCCTGGAGCGTCGTGACGATGCCCGCCTTGGAAATGGAGATGGTCTGCTGCTCCATGGCCTCGTGGATCGATGTCCGGTCCTGGTCGTTCATCTTGTCGAACTCGTCAATCAAGCAGGTGCCCTTGTCGGCGAGCACCAGTGCGCCGCCCTCCAGCGTCCACTCGCTCGTCAGCGGGTCCCGACGGACACTAGCCGTGAGACCGACCGCGCTGGCACCCTGACCGGTAGCGAAGACTGCTCTGTGGGCTGTCTTTTCGACGTACTTGAGAACCTGGGACTTGGCAGTACCGGGATCACCAAGCAGGAGAACGTTGATATCTCCTCTAACGTGATGTTCGCCTTTGGTCTTTTTGGCCACACCACCGAAGAGAGAGAGAGCGACTGCTGTCTTGATGTCGGTGTGCCCGTAGATGCTGGGAGCGATGGAGTTGATGATCTTGTCGACGATATGTGGGTCCTTGGAGAGCTGGCGGATCTGGTGCTCGTCCTCCTCGGTCATCCGGAAGCCAGCAAGCTGATCATGCGACTTGACGATGTTGTTGGCTTCGAGAATGGTGGCAAAGACTGGGAACCCGTTGCGGTTATTGAGCTGAGCATCATAGTTGTTCCGGTAGATGCCGGTGACCTCGATCTCCTCGCCAGGCTTGGCCTTGTCAATGAGATCCCAGAGCAGAATCACCTCCCGATGCCGAGGAAGACGACCGGCAGGGACGGTGCCCGGAGATTCCTGAAGGGTGAGCTTTTGGTAGTTCCTGTACACCGTCTTCTCCGAATTGAGCTTGAAGGGCCCGCGGGACTGGCAGCTCTGACAGTACGTGATCTTGACTTCCACATTTGACTCCTGCTGGAACGGGCCCAGGGTGACACCGCACTTCTCACAGTCGAATTTGACGTACTTCAGCTGAGGGAAGACGCCCGATCTCCTGGTCACGACCCCACTGACCCGCACGAAACAGTTGAGATGCGACTGCCGAAGTTGGCGAAGGGTATAATGGACGGGAAGATCAAAGATGCGGACGTGAATCTCTGAGTGGATGCGCTCATAGTCTGGGTAGTGCAGCAAGACAACATCCATGGCTACTTCGTCGAACAGCTTGAGCATCTCGGCGGGGGCATTGGCGAGGAAGTATGCCAGGATAGCCTTGGAGGTAGAGAGGTGCTCGTACGAGACCTCCAGTGACTCAGCGTTGATCTCACCGAGAGTGCGGATGCGGTTGCCGTAGACCGAAGAACCGCTGTCGTCTGTGTACTCCGTCAGGAAGGCCTTGAACTCTCTCTTGATGGTTCGCTGCACGGCTGGCTGGGCCACCCATTCAGTCAGACTGGAAGCCTTGACATCGTGCAACGCCTCGAGCGAGAGCTCCTCGTCCATGATGTCGGCGTCCATGTCCTCATCGGGGTCCTCATCGTACCGATGCCTGCGCCGGCGAGGCTGGGCCGTGAGGTCAATGTCGCGGTCGTCGTCCTCGCCGGGAAGGAAGGCAGCGGGGATGCGCTGTCTCCGAGCAACCTCGCGGTCTCTGCGGTTGAGTTGGGCCTCGAGGCGCCGCCTGTCGCCCAGGTTCATAGCATCGTATTCGCCCTCGTCGTCAATGTCAATATCCTCGTAGTCATCATCTGGCTTTTCGCGGTAGTCCCGCTCGAAGCCCTCGCGGAACAGATCAACATCATCCTCGGCCATCTCGTCGATGTCGTCAATGTCATCTTGAATCTCGACGTCCTCCTCAATGTCGTCGTCATCGTCGCCGCCATGCGCGATATTGAAGGCGGGCGGGGAGGAGGGCATGATGGGGCTAGAGGCAGCACCAACCGAGGACGCGGCATCGTCACCGTTAGTGCGAGCACGCTTGCGGCCTGCCCTGCCGGGCGGCACGCCTCGGTTCGCTGACGAGGGGTGCTCACGAAGCGGGGAGCTAACATCTCGGTCAGCACATCTCTCAGAGCTGCAAATATTGTTGGGCTCCGCAGCACCCGATCTAAAACATACCTCATGATTGCGGTCTGCTTTGGGGGAAAGGAAGTCCAAAACCCAGTGGCTTTAGAAGATAGTTTCGGTATTGCAGTCGTTGCAGAACCGAGGACACTGAGCCAGATGGGAGTTGTGGAGGGGATGCAAAATGAGGGCCGGGGAATTGGGCGACAAACGGCTGCTGCTTCACCCCTGGGATTTCGCGCCGCCCACTTAAGGTAAACGCGTTTTCGCGACAGCGCTAAGCCAAATCCGTGAGGTCGCGTAAAGTGGTTGCTGGGTTGCGCGTCGGAAAAGGTGGGGCTGTCCCGCGATAAGATAAAATAGGTACGTATGTTCTGGACTTAGCGTCGCGGGCGCCTCCCATACTTCCCCCGACACGACCTCAATCATCGCAAGTCGATTCCTCGGGCATTTTAATCGCCAGAACTGAGGCCGGGCGTTTGCTTCTTGACTTAGTTCCAGCACTTCATCTTGCGCTTCTCTTACAATGGATCCGTCCGTCCCCCAGCCGTCAGCTCCGAGTAACGGCACCGATGCGCCGCGCATCAAGGCGCGCAGCGAAAGCATCTCGCAACATTCTGATGACTCGCGAACTGCTGCGGAGTATGTGGACCAACTATTCCGAACTGGAGTGATTGTAATGGAATCTAACCTCCACTCCCAGCATCATTCGCGATCAGTTGCAGCTTGAGGCTGATGCGCGCGAAGCCCTGCCCTATGTACGACCACCTCTCTTCAGACACGCCCGCTCTAGCTAATTTAGCATTTTCAGAGCATCGAGCACTGCACAAAACCATTGGGTGCCCTCCGCCAGAGTGTCTTTGCCTGCCTGACCTGCAATCCTCCTCCCGCGAACCACTCGGACCCCTACAATGCCGCCGGTGTCTGCTATGCATGCTCCGTGCAGTGCCACGGCGAGCATACACTTGTGGAAATCTTCAACAAGCGGAATTTCACCTGCGACTGCGGCACCACGCGGTTTCCCGAATCAAGCCCATGCAACTTGCGCATCAGCCCGAAGACGAACACCAAGGGAGGCGTGCACTCAGAGGAGCCCAGCCCGAACAATAAGTACAACCAAAACTTCCGCAACCGCTTCTGTGGTTGCGAGTGCGAATACGACCCCTTTGAGCAGAAAGGCACCATGTTCCAATGCCTAGGCCTTGGGACGCACGAGACGGGTGGCTGTGGGGAGGACTGGTGGCACCCTGGCTGTATTGTTGGGCTGGGTCCAAAGTGGTTTGAGAATATGCCAACAACCAAAGTTAAAGTTGAGGCCAAGGATTCCAAGACGAACGGTTCACTGCCAGTCATTGCAGAGGATGCGGAGACGACAGAGCAGAATGGCAACGTCCTGGCTGGGGAAGCAGGAGAGGAGGAGGAGGATGACGACCCCCCGCCGCCGCCCGGTTTTCCGCCCGAGGACGATTTTGAGGGCTTTCTGTGCTACAAGTGTGTTGACGCTCATCCCTGGATCAAGAGATACGCCGGCACCCCTGGGTTTCTTGCACCGGTATTTCTCAAACAGGGCGACGCGGGTGCGACTCAGGGGCCCAGCTCACCGAGCGCTCCTGTTGAAAAGAGGGAGTTGAATGGAGAGTCCAAGAAGCGCAAAGCTGAAGACGGCGAAACCGATTCCCAGGATTCAAAGCGCCAAAAGGGCGCAGGCGAAGCTAATGACGCTGCTCCTACACCACCCAAGGTCTCCAGCACTTCTGCACCCGCCCCCGAACCTTCAAAGGATTCCTCCTCCCCGTGCAAGCTAACCGCCCTTCCTGCTGCACCATCAGGGCAATTCTCGCTCTTTTTCACCGAGTCCTTCCGCTCCCACCTCTGCCACTGCCCGTCCTGCTTCCCTCTGCTCGCGCCCCATCCGCAGCTCCTCGAAGAGGAAGAGACCTACGAGCCGCCGGTCTCGGAGGACGGCGGCTCCGAGAACGACCCGGCGGGCTCGACGAGCGGCGGCGGCAGCTTGTACGACCGCGGCGAATCGGCCCTGCGCAACGTCGACCGCGTGCGCGCCATCGAGGGCGTCATGGCCTACCAACACCTCAAGGACAAGCTGATGCCTTTCTTCCAGCAATTTGCCGAGAGCAAGCAGGCCATCAGCGCGGAGGACATCAAGGAGTATTTTGCGAAGCTCAGGGGCGATGACCAGGCTATTAAGGAGGCTGGGCAGACGGTCGAGAAAGGTGGTGAGGACTTTAGGAGGGAGCAGGATGGCTATTAATTGCGCTAAGCTTCTGGTCGGTACGTTTTATATGGGAATTTGGTTGAGGGGAACGGTGCGTTATGATCTGTATTAACCTAGGTTATGTTCTTGGCGGCTGGACTTATGGATCTCTCGGAGTTTGTGGTTGTCTGATGGTAGTTTTAAATAGTAAAGCGAGTGCGCTTGGGGAATGGTCGAAAATTTCAGTTGTAATATAGGTATCGTTTGGGCTGGTGCGTGTGCTGGTATCTGTTGTTTGGGGTAGTCAGCTACCTGTCTAACAAGACGAGACGAAGTGCTCACAACGTCAAAACGGACTTGCCCACCTAACCGGTACAGGCGAAATTGCCGTGACACTTGCGCTTTGAACTCGTTGAGTTCCACCCCAACGAGAAAAACACCGAGTTTATAGTGGTGTTGTATTGTACATGCGTGACGTCCGCATCCGCATACGTTCATCCTCCCTTCGTTACGGCGAGGCTCGTTCACGAGAGACGACACGGCGAGTAAAGCAAGGGAAAGAAAAAAGAAAAGAAAAGAAAAAGATAAAAGAAAAAAAGAGGGGGAAAGAGAAAAGAGAGATAGAGAGAGAAAAGAGAGATAAAAAGAGAGAAAGAGGAAAAAAAAAAAAAAAGAAAGAGAGAGAGAGAGAGGCAATATGACGGTGCCGTGGTCGAGTCATCAATCCACCGAGCCAGGTGACCGCTCGGCCACGGCGGCGTCGAGGTGATTTCGACAATGCTGCATATATGGCCTTGCATGGTGTCAACCTGTTGAAGGAGTCAGAAAAGACTGACTTTGAACTGATTTGATTAGGAGTTATGTTGCCGTCCTGATCAAACTCCCCTACGTATTTTTATAGACACAATAACTCCATCCCCAGTCCAGCCGAACGCCCCTTTCTCGATCCACAAGCCAGATACCCACCGGAGATAAGTAAGTGTTGTTTCAAACCTGGCACTCAAACCCTGCGCATGCTGTTGTTACTGATGACCCCTATGGCTGACCCAGCCTCCCACAGCTTCGCCATCTGTGAAAAATGATCACACCGCTACGTGTATGTACAGTACATATAGCAACACTACCTTCTCAACCGCGCTATCCAACTCAGCTCAGTCCTCCACAGCCATCTCATCCACACTCCCCCCTCCACCACCGGTTATATGTTCACCACTACCTTCTCTCTCCCTAGTAGCGACCCCCTCCAGCTTGACATTAGCCCTCGCCATCTCCTGACTCTCCACAAACCGATCCCAATGCGCCGGATCCGCCGCCCGCAACCTCCTTAAAACATCCAGCCGCCGCTCCTTGAACACACTGACGACGCCCTTCTCCCTCGCCTCGGCATTCAGCTCCTCATCACCCAACTCTTCCAACAACTCGTGCAGCAGCCGGGCATGGTTCGGATCGGCGCCCACCATCTCCACGCCCGACGCCAGCAGCGCATAGTGCTCGGACCGCAGATCCGGGGGCCCGTCGTCGTCACGGGCGCCGATCACGCCCGCGCGGAACTTGTGGCCCGCGCGGAGCACGCGGGCTTCTTCGTGCGCGAGGGCTCTGGAGCTGAGCGAGAGCTGCGAGTTGGAGCGGGAGAGAGAGGGGGATTTGATGATGGTGGTGGCTACGGTGGGGTCGTCTTCGGCTTCTTCTTCGTTGTCGTCCGAGTCCGGGAGGGTGATGGCGGCCGGGTCGGCGCGGGGGTCTTCTTCTGTGGAGGCGGGGACGGATTTGTCGCTGTCTCTGTCGTTGTTGTTGTCTTTGTTGTTGTCACTGTTGGTGATGCGCGTGTCCGGGAACTCGTCCTCGAAGCGCTTGATTATGCCTTTGAGCGTGTCGTCGAGGAAGATGAGGCGGTCTGTTCATAATGGTCAGTAGACGTCCGTCAAGATTAGGAGTGCGAGAGGGAACATACAGTAATTTTGAGTGTCGTCAGTGGCCGTCGCTCTGGCTTTCGCAATTGCCGGCTGCAGGCGCAGCCTGATCTTCCGTGCGCTCAGCAGCAGGTGTTTGGAGGTCTCCTTAGCCTTACCGCCGCTAGGAACGGCGCGCGGGTGAACCACGCCGTTCTCGACGTCACGAATAAACTCGCCCGACTGCCGTCTCGACTCGTCCCCACGGTTCTTCAGACAGGCCGCCAACGCCCTGACGACGCCGGTGCCGCCAATGACGTAGTCCTCGTCCGGCGCGGCATCCACATCGGCGTCCATGTCTGACGACCTCGCGATATCATGGCCGACCAGGCGTTGGAGCACGTCGGGGTACTCTGGCTCGGGCTTGGCCAGCACCTCGGCCTGGGCCTCAGCCGCCGTCGCGGCCGCCAGTTCCATGTTGCGCAGGCAGTACGCCACGACCTGCTTGGCCAGGGCTTTGACGAGGTCGCTCGACTGTTCGCCGGGCACCTCGATCTCGAGGGCGACTAAGCTCGTCGACACTCTCGCGGCAGCCAGTAACGAAGCGAAGAGAGCGCAGGCCTCTTCCTGGGTCTCTTCTGTCTTGGCGTTCGTCGCCAGCCTCACAAGCTGCGGGTTCTCCAGGAAGCTGACGTGGGCAAGACCCGCGACCTCGGGCAGGATCTCGGCGAGCGCAATGGCCTGCTCGGGGCTCATGGCACAGTCTGCCAGGTGGATGCGTTTGAGACACGCCATCTTGGGCAAGTATCTACAAGATATATCATTAGCCGTAATCCAAACGAGAGAAAGAGATAAACAACTTGGTCTAGCCAACCTTCTCAGCACGGACACCGCGCTAGGGTCCGACTCAAACAGTTCGTGATTATGCGACAGGTCAATAAAGCGAAACCGTCCCAGCCTGGCCAACGTCGGCAGCAGCTTGCACAGCGACGACGGGGTGAGATTGCAGTCGGCCAGGCTCAGCGCCGTCAGCGGACAGTTGTCGGCGGCCAGGGCATCCGCCAGGGTCGCCAGCCCGTCGCGCAGATCGTTGCCGCCCAGATCAAGCCCTTCGCAGAGGCCCGTCTTCAGGAACCTCGCGACATGGCCGAGCCCTTCCGCATCAATGCCATTATTCGCAAGACCCAACCGCTTGACGCCACACCGAATGACACCGTCAATGACACACCCCAGCTGCTCCGTGGTCAGGCCCGTCTGGCCGAGACTCAGCAGACTGAGCGTCGACCCGCCGAGTCTCTCCCCCAGCGACCGCGACAGCAGCTGGCACAGGCCCTGCGGCTGTTGCTTGCTGGATGCTGTCGGTGGTGCCGGGCTGCCGTTCGGAGATACCGGGGACACGGCTTGTCGAGGGAACTGTATGCCCGAGAGATCCAGGCTCTTGAGCGTCCGGCAGAGGTAGATGAACAGACAGATGTGCTTCCATCCCTCGGGCCCGATCTTGTTGTTCTTCAGCACAAGCCGCTCCACCACCCCGCCCTGCTCAGTCAAGCCGTCCGGCACCGTGACCGGCCTCCGCCTGCTGCGGCCGCCGTGGGGCGTCTTGCGGGCCGCGAGCAGCCCGGCGAGGATGACGCGCAGGCCCTCGTCTGTCAGGCCGCAGTTGTCCAGGATCACCTCCCGCACGGGCACCACGGCCAGGTAGTCGCCGAGGGTGATGAGGTCGGTCAGCTGCATCCAGTAGCCGCCCAGGTCGAGCTTCTCCACCACGCCGGGCTCGGCCGAGCAGTTGGCCGGGTCCATGAGCTGCTCCGTGATCTTGCGGAGGATGGGCGTCTCGCGCAGCTGGCAGCAGCGGCGGTAGATCCGGACTGGGTTGGTGGTCGGGGCGGCCTGCGTCTTGGGCGTGCCCGGGCGCGGAGGCGTGGCGCTGGACGAGGAATCGCTGTCGTAGTGCAGTTCCATCGGGATGGTGCCGTTGGCCTCGGCCTGCCTCCGCTTCTTCTCTTTCCTGGCCTTCCGCTCCTCCTCGCTTTTCTTCTTCTTTTCCTTCTTCTTCTCGACCGCTGCTGCTGTTGCTGCTGCTGCCGCCGCCTTCTCGGAAGTGTTGTCTATGCTCGCTCTCGGCTGCTCGACGCTGCTGCTGGACTGCTCGGTGCCTTCCTTTGCCGGTGGCTCCTTGGGGAGTTCTTCGCCGGTAGCCTTGATCTCGCCGTCTATTTCCTTTTGCAACTCCACCTCCTTAGGATGCTTGAGCGCCTCCCCTTCGCCCCTCTCTTTGATCTTCTTCTTCTGCTCCTTGCTTGCCTTGGCCCCTCCCTTACCGTCCTTGTCTCCCAGCTCGTCTGCGTACTTGGGCATGGGCGCGATCTCCACGTCGACGCAGAAGGCGACCCTCCGAAGCTTGGCCTGGTCGAGCCCGCTGATGCCGCAGCGCTCCCTGTGGCGATCCACGTTTAACACGCGCCGTTCGACCAGCCCGTGATTGTGCGACTTCATATTCGGGCTCAGGTTGCCGTTTGAGGACGACAGTCGCCGGAGCACCTGCAGCAGGCCGGTCTGGGACGACCGCGGGGGCGCCGGGGTGTAGGGGCCCTCGCCCTCGTGCTTGGACGCATGCTGAAGCACGGCGTTCTTGGACGGGACGACCTTGGGCACGGAGAATTCGGCGGGCTTGGGCGAAGCGGTGTTCGCTTGCGGCGGGCTCTGCGCGGCGCTGCCTCCGGAGCTGAACTTGGACGAGATGTTGGAAAACCAGGAATTGCGCCGTTGAGGGGGTGTGACTGTCGCCGGCGGCCTTTTCTCGTCCGCGCTTGCCCCTCTCAGGGAGTTCGATCGCGCGAGGGTGGTCTGATTACCGCTGACTGTCGGCGACTGGGGAGGATTTGGAGCTGGGTCCGGCGCTGGAGCCTCGCGGCCCGAGTTGGACGACGACCTTGGCCGTGCTGTCGCATTCCTCGCGACCTTCTCTAGACAGTTTCAGGGTCCATTAGCAACGCACTTTTGGGAGTTTTGTATCCTGATGCTCCTATCCCATACCGGGATCCCAGTAATGACGGGTTCATGCGTAAAGGCAATGTCAGATTGGCCACTGGGTGGGCAGCGCACCTTTTGGATTCCCGTGCGTCATCCAGCTCACATCCAAACTTTGCATGTGCTCCATCTTGCTCCTATCGCCACAACCACAACCTGCTCGAAACAGTTATCGTCCACGATGGTCACCACGAAACGAGGTCGCCCGATCCGCTGCTTATTAATCACCCTTGCAAATACCGACAAAGATGCAGGCAGGTGAGCGCTGCAACCGTGGTTCCCGTCGAGTAGCCGAGAATGGAGGGTCGAGTCCACAGAGTGATGATCCGGCCGTGGATGCTATGTGCGGTGCGCTCTTCTTTGTCGGCGGGGCTCCGTCACTGATGCCATGTGATAGTCCTTAGGACGGCCATGGTCTCGGTCAAGCTGAGGTTAATCGTCGTTTGTCGGAGCGAAAGTTTGCAGCGATTGCAGCAGGAGTCGATGGTCGCGTGCCTGCGATTTCTAATACCCGCGTCTCTCCTACTTCCCCACCAGGATGACGATACTGCGGGATGAGTTTATTTTTTGGGTCCCTGATGCCCTTTGTCGGAGGCGCGCGGCTGAGCTGAAAGGCTAGTTCACCGCAACTCTAGGCATAACGTAAGGTAAGCTAAGGAGCTAACTAAGCACGCACCAGGCGTAGGCAAGTCGCTCAGTAAGGACCCAAGCAGGCGAAAAAGAGTCAGGTAGTGTGTGTTATGGATTGGCCTTGGGCTTCAGGTTGGCCCCGAGGCGACTATTTCGAGGGCGCCGGCCTGCAGATCACAGGGTCGCGACAGGCCGCAGTCGCCACTTTGAGCTCGCCCAGCATGGCGCAAGCCGGCGAGCTTGTGGCCAGCAAGCGACCCGCAGCAATGACGCTCAGCTCCATCTTGTGCGCTTCAAGTGCTGGCTCGCGCCGTAAGAAGCAGTTCAATTACACAGTACAGAGCAATGGACTGTGCCATCCCTGTCTAACATCAAACGTTGGAAGGCCATACTGTGCGAGGACTGGTCTGTTCCACACGCAGACGAGATTGACGACAGCAATGGAAGATCCTCTAGATGGACAGGCCAAGCCGATATTTCAACCTTACTGATTGTATCATCATCAGGTGCTCCATGGACTCTAGAATGTCTCGAATCTCTCTCGGTCAAGCCATTAGAAGGCCGAAGCGTGCCAGGAAGGTACGTGAGCGAATTAAACGAAGATATAGCATGCAGAGGAGAGGTCGAGGAAGCATGGGCCACAGACTGTTCGAGGGAAATCGTGATGATATCATAGCCCATATAATAAGCCACGGTTTCACACCGGGTCCGCATTCGAGGGTCCATGTCGGTCTCGGTCCACCACCTCAAATTCCCTCGCCAACAACAAGATAAGGCCGAAAAGAGCGAGGCGAGTAAGAACACAAGAAAAAGTTGGAAATGTCTCTCCCAGCTTGAGAAAGTGTACCTACGCAATGTAAAGCTCAACGTCTACACATGTGAGGCCGTCAGCGAATCCCAATTCGGCAAGAGCGCACTGTTTATGTACATACATACATGATTGAAGGATGTCCACATGACCTCACCATCAGGGAGTCTTCGTCGTTCTCCTCGTCTCTAGAACCAACCCGGAATTTGCCATCTACATGAGATCCGGACAGTTCTTGCGCTTTCATGTCTACGCGCTGTCCCAGTTTGACTAGAGCACAACATACATCGAATCATCGACTCAAATGCAGCTCTTGCGTCACACAGCTTGATATGCAAGCTCGGAAGTTGATTGGCTTTTTGTGGTGAACCCTGGTCATTACCCCATTTGCCCGCCCCGTCCCATGCGATGTAAACTCCTAATGAACAAGCAGCCCATGAGCCCAGACAATGTGCGACCAGTCCCTAGCAAAAAGAAAACCATCTACTCCTCCCGAAGCTCGGCAATCTTCTCCTGCACCCGCTTCTGGCGCTCCTCCCTGGTGAGCTTCGGCTTCTTGTACTTGAGCGACTCCTGCTTCCACTCCTCCTTGCTCTTCTTGGGAGCGTCGCTCTCGTACTTCTTGAAGGGGTCGGCCCGGATGGCCTTGTGAGCCTCGGCGTAGAGATCCTCCAGAGCATCCGCCTCGATGTCGTCCTCGATGTACTTGACGAACTGGCTCTTGTAGCGCTCCTCATCGTCGTCGGCGAGGGTCTCCATGTACTCGGCGACGTGGCCGCCAAAGATGTACTTCTTGAGAACCTCGGCATCGAGCTCCTCAGTCTCGATGTCGTAGCCGGGGAAGCGGTTCTCGGAGTGGGGGATCAGGATGCCACCGTCCGAGGCGCCCTTCATGACGCCGAAGACACGGGCACCGGTCGAGGTGCGGGCAAGACCGACATCGAGGAAGGCCTTGAAGGGGCGGCGCTCGCCGTCGTCGGTCTCGGCAGCCTCGGTGAGGGTGTACTCTCCATCCGGCTCCTCAACGCCAGTGAAGGTCTTGTCCAGGCCGAGCTTGGCGAGGACACGGCGGGCGAGGAGCAGACCGGTGGCGTAAGCAGCGGCCCAGTTGGTCAGACCGTGCTCGATGCCATAGGCGCGGAGCTCGTGCGAGTAGGCAGCGGCGAAGACCTTGTCGCCGTTGATCTCGGAGGTCACGATCTGGGTGATGATGTCGCGGTTCGAGAAGCGGACGACGAGGCGGTACTTGGGCGCGCCATACTTGTTCTTCGCCTGGGTGATCAGGCGCTTGCGGGCATAGTAGTCGGTCTTGCCCTCCCTCCTGCGCTTGTACTTGGTCTGGAAGCGGCTACGGGCAGTCAGTACCTCTCTGACGACCCTTTGTCAGTCAAGCCGGGAGCTCTCACCTGTAGTACGCGCTGTTCTTGACCAGCTTGTGGAAAGCCTGAGATTTCGCGATCCCCGAGTCAGCAATTTGCGCTTCAGAATATTCCCCTCTTCCGAAGCATCTTGCATTGACTCTCGATAGCTCGTTCAGGAGCTGCCGCAATGGCAGAGCGGCGTGTTAACTCACCATTTTGACTGCTTGTCGGTGGGCGATTGCGTGCTCAGCAGGTCGACTCACGGGTTGCAAAAGCGAAGGAGCGAAATTCGCGGCACGAATATTTCGTGCGCCAGTTCAACCCCACAGCCCTAGCGGTGGGGGACGAGGGCGGTGAGAGAGCCTGGTTGGGGACGACTGATTACATAAGGCAGCTAGCTCAGGTTCCTGGGCGGCTGGGCCGAGCCGAGGTTCTCAGCCCCGCTTGCCTTGCCGGGCCCGTTCAAGTCCCGGGCCGGAGCCTGGAGTCTTAATCTCAGCCGTGACCAAGAGGTGCACCTCTACCATGATGGCTGTTTTATCATTCCAACATTTCAGTCGCGGAGTTATATAGCGAGGGGATGCTCTCTGAAGAATTTCCCGTTGAAGTAGTCCTTGAAGCCATGGACAACATGTCCCAACCACCATTCAACAAGCGGCCCAAGGTCATCCTCTTCGACATCGGCGGTGTTTGCGTGCGTTACCATCATAAAAGCTAAAGCTCACACACGTTCACTGATAGGTACTAACACCACCCCCAAGGTCATCTCCCCCTTCCAATCCATCCTAGACTACGAGCTCAGCCGGGGGATCCCCCCAGGCTGGATCAACTACTCCATTTCCCGCACAGCGCCCAACGGCTTCTGGCACCGCCTCGAAACAGGCAGCATCCCGATGGACGCCGCCTTCTTCGCCGGCTTCAACGCAGACCTGCACGACCCGGCCCGCTGGGAAGCCTTCTACCGCGCCCAGCAAGCCCGCAACCCGTCTTCCCTGCCCAAGGAGGTGCCCCCGCTGCCGCAGATCGACGGCGAGTGGCTCTTCCACGACATGATGGCCGCGGCGCGGACGCCCGACCCGTGGATGTACCCGGCGCTGCAGGCGCTGAAGGCGAGCGGGCAGTACATCGTCGCGGCGCTGAGCAACACGGTCATTTTCCCGCCGGACCACGAGTACTCGCAGAAGGATTTCCTTGACGATCCCGTGCGGGGCTTGTTTGACGTGTTTGTGTCGTCGGCGCATGTGGGGCTGAGGAAGCCCGATCCAAGGGTCTATCAGCTGGCGCTGGAGAGGGTGGATGAGTTTGCCAAGGCGAATGCGGACTCGGAGAAGGGCAGGGCGCTGGGGTGGGCGGAGGGCGTCAGTGCCAGAGAGATCGTGTTCTTAGACGATATTGGGGAGAATCTGAAGGCGGCTAAGGTTGCTGGTTTTCGGACGATTAGGGTGCCGTTGGGGAGGGCGTATGAAGCCGTGGAAGAACTTGAGAAGGTGACGGGTTTGAAGCTGGCGGGTGACCATCCCAAGGTTCCTGTCAAACCGAACTTCAAGGGTAATAAGGCGAAGATCTGAAATGTGCTTTAGTTGTGGAGAAGCTTTCAGGCGGGCGAGATTCACATGGCAGCGATGATACCCAAGGCGATGGGCTCAGTGTTCTTATGAAGAATGAAAAGAAAACCGCAAAAAAAAAAAAAAAAAAAAAAAAAAAAAAAAAAAAGAGGGAAAAAGAAAGGATTACTGGCTCAGTCCGTTAGAAGATTCTGTTGCAGAGATAGACCGCCTATCCACCTCCCTCCCTGGGTAATGCTGTGCGTGTACAGATCTAAAAGAGGACTAGACGGCCACTCCCACATAAACAGGATGCAGTGAACACCATTTTCCAGTCAGGGCGCCTAAAACCAAAACGAGACAGCTAATCCATAATACTCACACACGACTCTCTCAACATAAGATTCAGTTAACTACCTAACTACATAGTCAATCTTCCCAGGTGAACATCCTCCCGTTGTTCTATAAGATGTCCTCCCCCCTACCGACCCGAATACGAGGGATATGCCATCGTACCCCCAGCGCCAGTCTAGATGCAAAAGCCCCCCATGTCATGAAGACCGCGTCAGATCTTTTGTAAAGCGGAGCCATCCAGAGAAGTATGCTAGCTATTTGTAGGAAAGAGGAGTGAATCCAGCATCAGAAAACGAGGAAACCAAACCGAGATAATGCAAAGCAAGGTAGACATAGCCCTCCAACTCCACCCTAAAATCTACCCAAGCGCCACCATGCCTACTTAGTACCGACAAAGATCATACAAGTACCCCGTTACTCGACTTTCGTACGCACCACACTCAGTGTGCTAGTGTTTCTTATATTTCTGCTCACAGTCAGCGCCCATCCCAAACGTCTCGCCTCCCTTTCGAGTCCAGGGCAGGCCTCATGACAAGATATATAGATAACTTACCGCATCCACTCTCTTCCGGTGCAGCGGATCCAACGAGTTCGTCACCCCCAACAGGGTCTGGCCAATCGCCCTCGTCGCGCCGATGGCCGGCCGCAGTATGATAGTGGGCGCCTGCTTCAGCACCGCCTTCGCCGCTCCCTGCGCGTTCTGGCTCTGCATCACCTCGGCCGGCACCGCGATGATGGCGTCCCTCGCGACGGCGAGGTCTCTCGCCAGGCCGGCGTACGCGCCCCTGACGCCCTGGACGACGCCGAGCGGCTGGTTCGCGTAGAGGCTGATCTTGCGGTGGCTCTCCTCCTCGTCCTCGTCCACTTCCCAGTCATCGCCGAGGACTGCGACGCCGGCAGCGGAGCTGCTGCCTTCTCCTGTCTGGTTGGGCGCAAGCAGGCCCTCGGCGCCTTGTAGAACATTCTGGGTGCCGATGGCGAGCTTCGCGCCCAGCTTGACGACCTCGATGCCAGTCGACTTGGCGAAGGCCGTGGCGCCTTTCTTGATGCTCCGGATGATGCGGCCGTCCTTGCGGTACTCCTTGATGGGGATTTCGATCAGGTCTCGGAAGCCGCTTCCGGCGTTGACCAGCGACCGCACAGGTGCTAGACCCGCAAGGAAAGTGGGCAGCTGGTTTCCGATCACGTCTTTCATCCAAACCTTGTCGAGCCGCTTGCCGAGATCCTCAAGCCCGGGCACGCCGTACAGGATGACACGGTGGAGGACTAAGCGGGCTTCCTCGAGAATGACGAAGTTCATCAACTCCGTCGTGGAGCCCGAGCGCAACCCAGCGTAATCGACCCGTTTCGGCTTGAAGTCAAGTTTGACTGGGATGCGGCCGATTTCGGCCCGGTGAATGAATAGGATGTCGCTCGGTGACGCCACTGGGACAGACTCGTCCTTGAATTGGAAGAACCGGATGATAAAGTCGAGCGCGTCCTGGTCGACATGCAGCCTCAAGGGCAAAACCTTGGCCTTTACCACCAGTTCCGTGACCGGCGTCTCCACGGGTCGTATATTCATGATTTCCAAGTGCACCATGCTCGCGCCCATCTCCCGTTTGCCAGCGTCAATGTCATACGTAGCAAACTTCTTCCAGGTCGATGTCGGAACGTGATCGAATATGTCAAGATCGTGAACCCTAACGTCCACCGAGCTAAGTGTCTCTCCAGATCCTGGAGGGAACGCGACCATGTCCACATTCACCCCTTTGAGTTCAAAGGTGATCTTGTGGCGCTTGCTCCTGTTCAGCTTCAGGCTCTTGGATCTGCGATGCTGCCCGGCCGCGCGAACTGTCGTCGAGGTGACGGTCGTGGTGGCGACCGATTCAGTGTCCCCGAAGTCTTGCAAGCCCTGGTTGATGGCCTGGGTCAGCTCCTTCGGGTCACGACTGGCCGGAATGCCAATGTAGATAGAGTTGAATAAGCAGTCGCCAATCACGGTCTCATCCTCGTCGAATTCTTCTGCATAGCCGCCCCTGCGATCTGCCCGAGCTCGTCGCTCGTGGGCCTTTGCCTCCACCTCCTGAACAGCCCTGGCAATCACCTCCCGGGTGCGGGCCCAGTCATATCCGTCAAACAGATTCCAGATGATGTGCATATCGCGAACGGAGACCTTCAAGGGGTTACGCTCGGGCCTGGGATCGTTGATCTGCTCATATCCGTCCTCCTTGGGGTTCCAGCGATGCGTGGTGCCGCCGTCATGGGGGCGCTGCTCAAAATAATCCTCGTGTATCGAAAGATCGGAGCTGCTGCTTTCGAGTTCACTGGTGGTCTTAGCTCCAAGACTGGCAGTACTGACGAGGACACCATCGTTGGTGTCTTCGATCTTTGCGCTTTCGCATGCGGCGTTGAACAGTTCCTCCTGGACGGCCGCTTCTGCGTAGAATTGCGAATCGAGATTCAGCGGGCTGTCATTTGGTCCGCCGTACAACTCGCCCTCGCTGCCAATGCTCTCACCGAGCTCCTGCGCGATGGCGAAGTCATTGTCAAAATCGTAGTCCCCTTCTGCCCCGCCAAACGCCTCGACCCTGATGGAGTTCAATAGATCTTCAAACGGAACCACAGATGTCCGATACTTATTTTCCTTGCTTGGCGGAGTAGGCGGTGTTAGTGCACCGGCCACAGCAATTAGCGTTTGCGTCGAGTCCGCGCAAGTTTCGAGAATCAAGAGATCATTGCGCACTTCGACCTCCAACTGCGTCTCGCCCGCCGCGTCTTTGGTCGCCTTAACCGTGGCGCCTGCCGAGGAGATCTGGCAGATATTGACGTATCCCTTCCCGCACAGCTCAGTGACTTGTGGAGACGGAGCCGCTTGCGGCCGTCGGGTCGACGCGAAGGGAGCTCCACCCGATTCGAGGATAGAGACATCATCGATCAGTAGGACAGCAGCTCTCTTCAAGCTTACTACTGCGGTCAAGTTGTCTTGTGTCCCCGGCGCCACATCAAGATGAGCATCGGTAAGCGCAAGGGTCAGCTTGGACGGTAATCCAAGAGGATTGAGGCCAACGAGACAATCCCGGAAGGCCACATCCACTTTTACCGGCTTGGATGCTTTAGCCTGGCCCGTCGACAACAGCGGCTCCGAAGGCGCCCTGTTGAAAGCGGCATGCGCTTGACCGCCTAAATTCGCAACGGATGCGGCTAGACTGGCCTCGTAGTCCTGCGGCGTGGCATCCTCAGCGAGATCCAGAATGTCCATAATCGTCGGCACGCGGTACTCCACGCTCAGTCCTGCCAGAATGAGCTTAACGACCGGCTCGATGTCATCGATCATCCTCATCCTCAAAACCGGCGGGTTCTGCGAAGAACCGGTTGTTGGTGCCGGGGAAGTCGCCACAATCTGCTCGACCGTGTTCCGTCTGAGGGAGACATTGCCAAGCGCGACAGCAACCAAGGCAGGCACTGTGATATGGGCGAGTTCTAGGTCCGCGAGGGAGGCTTGAACGGTGCCGAACCGGCCGCCGAAATGGACGCGACAGTCAGCACTCTTGATGTGACCCAGTGTCAGTAGGCCTGGCCGGTCATCCTCGGGCAGGTATTTAGCGACGGTCCCAAGCTTAGCGAGGTCCTCCGCAAGACCGGGAAGGCAACTGAGCTGCCGCAAGTTGCCCGCATCAATCCTGACTTTGCCAACAGTCAACGACAGCACTGGCCCCTTTCTTCGTTGCCTGAGAAGCGTGTCAACCATAATCTCGTCCTCGTCCTCGTCGAACTTGGTTTGAGACGGAGTGATCAACTCAAGCAGCCTCTCAAGGTCCTTGGTCCGCGGCAGCAAGAAGTAATCGAGTCTGGTATCCACGATTTCGACAGCGACGGGGGCTTCGGATATAGAGGCTTTGAGGTAGGGCCCAAGCATTTGTATCTTGCTGAAATGGATGCCGATGTACGCTCCCCTGCTGATCAGTTTGAGGGCGCTAGTGTTCAGTACGGCATTGCAGTCCTTTCCAATGACATCAAGCTGCAGACCATTGATACGCAAATCAATCTTGTTCGCCTTGGATGTGCCCCCCTCGTCCGGGTGGGCAGGCTCCTCGAATCGGACGCCTCGGGGCTTCTGAGCCGACTTGGCTGGACTTTTGCCTGCCCTCGACGCGTTCGACGTGATCGAAGCTCCCATACTAAGGAAGCCACTGAGCCCACCGAACCAACTGAACGTCTCGTCGAGCCTCTGAAGATCCAGCTTGACGTGGAGGGGTAGCGTGTTTATCTCTGTTCGTGAAGTATCAGACCCCATTGTGGCCTTGACCGATATGTCCTGGCCGGCGGAGGGGAACGTGTTCGCCACCGACTCGAACATTTGGACTGAGTGGTCGAACGAGATTATGTCCTCATTTGCGTACCCAAACCTCAACTTTTCGATGCTGAGGTCCGCCGCTGTTCGCGAACCTTCGTTGGACACCGAGCCCTTGAGGTCTACAAGGATGGCTTGGAGCAAAACATCCGGGCTGAAGTCTGATGCCTGCCTCTCCAATGTCCTGTGAGTGATGTCGGCAACCCCTGGAAGCTTCGCCAGGAACAATACAGAAAGCTGCTCCACGGCCACTTTGATATCAGGAGTCTTAGATTTGGGCTCCGAAGCCGATGAAGCAGAACCGATCGCTTCGCTCGGTTCGCCTTGAGCCGCTTCAAGAAGTCGAGCGGCAACCATAGCCACCAAGAACCCAATCGAAGCATCGAAACGGATTTCCACGGGTTTCAGTACAATCTCGATGGATGAGTCGATGGGTGCTTTCTCAGTTGGCTGTGTAGGAACCGGCATAACCTTGGGGCTCACGGCCGCTGAAGAATGGACTGAGAAGGCCCCTGGCATATCTGGAGATATTGACTTTTCCATGTTAGGGGCCGGCAGATGAACGTGCTCGCGTGGCGATGGCACGTAGACTGATATAGAGTCGACCGATAGAACCTGCTTCACCAGGCGAGCTGGCCCACGAGGGGTGGGAATATCGTCCTGTGCGGGTTCAGGCTCCTCCACGGCCGGCCGCTCTTCGTGTAGACCGGCGTTATCGTCAGGATACGTCCCGTCATGGGGCCCAGCCCGAAAACCAGAAGTTTGGTGCACGGAGTTTTCAGTCCCCTTGCTCCCTTCGTGGACAGCAGCAGGGTTTGCCACGGACGGCGCAGCCGCGTTGCCATCGGGCGAATCTTCGAACGCGTCCCAGGCTCCAGGCATTCCACTACGCAATCTAATCGATTCAGCCTGCGAGAAAGCACTCATATACATACTTTCGGCTTCCTCGTGGCTGTAAAGATGGGACTGCGTCAAGTCCTCCAACGGCGCACTTCCTGAACTGATATTTGACTCGGAGTGGACGGATGCAGCTGGGGAGAGGGCAGCTGACTGCGAGATCTCCTCGGGTGGGCGAAGAGAGAGCTGAGACTCCGCTTCGTGCTCAACGGTCGACAAGGCCCGAGACCCCTCCAGTATTGTTGGTTCTGCGTCTTCAGAGAGAGCATAAGGTGGGTGAGAACCTCGGTAGACCGAAGCCCTCGGAGTGGAAAGCGGCGAAGTTGGTTCCACGACTTGATCAGAGTCGCTGTTTCCCCCAAAGTCATAGGGAATATTGAAAGCCGCCTCGCTATCCCGCAGCAAATAGCGGCTCTGCGCAAGGTCGCCGGAACCTGCCATCGAATCGGAGCTCACACTCCTTGCCAGGCCAGCCGCAGGGAAGGTGCGTGTTTCAGCCACTACTGGCGAGCGTGACACCATGGGTGAGAGCATTGCCGGAGACGAGACCAGGGATGAGAATACATTCGCCTCGGTGATCAGAGCGGCGCGGATGTTGTCCAACAGAATGTGTCGTTTACCATCTTTGTGCACGATCGGAGAGCCTTCGTCTGACGAGTCCGTGGGCGTAGTCACCCCTTCCACGTTGATATTGTCCAGCGAAAGCTCAAAAGTCACCAGTTCTGGAGTCGGAGCACTCGGGTCGATCGGCACCTCGACATCAACGTGAAGCCTGACGCCCCGCACACGGATTTGCACTCTATCGACGATTCCTTGCAGGAAGCCGGTCAGGAAGGTAGGCAGGGACAGGGTCTGACCAGTGCCGACTGTCGAGCCATCGACGCTCTCGGGCTCACTTATGGCCACTGAAGCCCCGAGGTCCTGGCTTCCAGCTGCGAGGGCCTGTTCCAGCTCTTGTTCCAGCTCCTCCTTCTCGGCTACCGGCTGTGTCTCCAGAAAGTCCTGCGCGAGGTCTGCAGCTGTCGGCACAGCATCAGAGAAGCCTGCGCCTACGCCATGTTTTGCGGCCTTGTCTTGCTTCGATGCTACCTTTAGACGAATGTCGACGCCGTCTACCTCGACCGTGATGGGGCTGGCATAGAAGTCCATGGGGATCGTAACTCGGAGGACAAGAACCTTGGCCTTCTGCAGTGAGAAGGCTGGTGGGAGCCCCAGCAGCTTCTCAAGTTTCTGGGTAGAGCCATCAGTGCCTGCACACCACCGATGACGTGTGAAGGGAGCAGCGAGGAAAGATGCGTACCGGAAGCAGGAGACCGACATCTCGAAACTCGAGAACCGTATTTCGACCGAGAGCGAAATCAAGCTTCTCCAGATCGAGTGTCTGTTTATCGAGAACATCCAGGCGGGACAGCGCAAAGCGGAGCAGTTGCTTAGGCATCAGCGAGGTCCGGAAGGACTGGAAAAACGACGCCATGGTGGGCGATCTCGGTAACGGTGTTGACAGAATGCGTCTGAACTCTGAAGAGCGGTGAGATGGGAGCTAAAGTAGTCGACCTTAGAGTGGCGAGCCGAACCGAGTGGCGGCGTCTTCATCAATCATCCACCTGGGTTGAGCACGGGGGACGGAGGAAAGCAGTGGGCACGGTCATGATGGGACGAGCATTCGGCGTCTCCTGGAGGTCGAGGCTCGGCTTGGATGGTCTTTGATGGCGCAAATATGATGTAAAGCACTGGCACAGAAGGCAAAGAAGAGAGGGGTAGAGCCTCTGTGAACGCTATGACACTGGCACAGGCCACCAGGCGGGCAACAACAGCAAAGTTGTTGTGGGGTGAAGAAGTAAGGTAAATGCGATGCCAGACTGTGAGCTGGCGGCACTGCTCGGTGGAATGGTGCTGCATGGCACAGAGCACCCGTGACGATGGTTTGAGAGCCCGTGTTGGGCAAGGAACCCAATCTGTTGGTCGGCCTTATCGGCAGGCAGCATGAAGCGGTGGGGCGTGGGGCAATATGGGTCCAGGTCCCACATGATGCCGCGGCGCTGAGGTGCAGGGTTCTCGGATGGCAATCCTGTTAGGTACACTTCCGGCAAGCGGACGGAAGCCGAGCAACCTGAAAACAATCGCATTGGGCAATGCAATGCGGAGGTCGAAGGAGGCAGAACACCAGAATCACCTAGCTAACTGTTACCTCTGCCCAAATGTACATACCCACGAGTAGTCTTCCTGCTGCTCAGGTGCTTGGCGCTGCTGCCTTCCGGGTTGCCAATACGCAGCGAGCTCAACGAGCTGAGTGGCCAGCAGCGATGAGAACACTGTATGCTTAGCGGTCTGGTTATGTAGCCTCCCTCTGGCCAAAAAAGAACATCGATATCAGCCCGACTCACACAGGAGACGGAACGAAATTCGTTATACTACTAACTCTTCTTCTTTCTCTTTCTCTTTCTCTGCGAGTGACTACAAGCCCTGCAGCCCGTTACAATGAACCGGAGAATCTGTAAACGCTGTGGTTTATATTCAAACACGCACGAACCTGCATCTCTGATAGACGACGCTGTGTCTCAACTCTCCTAACTACACCCCCAATCACCAGAAGTCTATTCCCCCTTCTCGGCCTCAGACCCTTTCAACTCCCCTTCACTCTCGCGAGCTCTCCGATACCCCTGAACAATCCTCCTCGCAACCTGCTCGCCGCTCCAGTACGCCCCTGTCACCGTCCCCAGCGCCACGAACGGCGCCGTGTGCTCCCCAGCAAGCCATATCCCCTCCCCCGGCACGCCGTTCCGCATGGCCACAATATCCTTGTCCCCTTCGAGCAGCCCCGCCTGGAAGTTGGCGTAGCTCCCGTTGCCCGCCAGATCGTCGCCCGACCAGTCTGTCGCAAAGCAGGCCGTGGGCTGACAGTCCGGGTTGGATTCGTCGTACGACGGCAGGCGCGAGTAGTACGGCTTGAAGTACTCGAGCGTGAAGGCGTCTCTTTCCTTAGCAGAGGGGAGGGCGCGGCGTTTGGAGGTGAGGTACCGGGATTGCTCTCCGTATGTGTAGAATAAGAGGGTTGGGTGGGCGTGGCCGGCGGCGCCGAGGGAGCCGAGCTCGACCACTTCTTCGAGCCAGCGGTTGGGGTTCAGATCGGGCGCGTACGTCGGGGCGAGCCATTGACAGAAGCCCTGGACTGTGCGGCCGTCGTCTGGAGAAGGGGTAAGCCAGAAGGCGGTGGGAAATGAGATGTACACCTGATGGAGAATTAGCGTCTGACAATATAGAGGGTAGCGGGAGGCACAACCTTTTCTAGGGTTCCGTAGCCGATGTTTTGAATGGCTTTGCATAACCGGTCGGGAAGCGGAGGAAAGAAAGCTTGGAGGTTCTGTTTGAGCCAGCCCAGCGGGCAAGTGACGACGACTTCGTCGAACTCGAGAACTTGACCATCTGTGGTTTTGACCTTGACCATGTCGTTTTGCCCTGTCGATTTACCATGTACTTCGGACACGCGGGTTTGGTAGCGAATGTCTGCGCCGCCAACAGCTGGCTGGGCGACTTTCTCTAGGACTTTGTTATACGTCCCCGCACAGAAGAGGTTTTCTAGGCGCGTTAGCATGAGTGCGGTACTGTCAGAGTTCCCCGAAGGGTGGACACAGGCCCTAACTTACCCCCTTCTATACACTCCTCTAGCCAGAAGAACTTCAAGCTCTGTGTGCTGAGGGGGCTGCCCACGAAGTTCCCCCATAGCTCGGCCATCTGGAGAAGGATATGTCTTCGTCTCTCATAGCCTTCCTCTGTGTCTGGTATCCTCTTTGTAACCTGCTCCTGAAAGAAATCCAACAGTGACCTTTCCGGGTCGATCTCTGAGCCGTACTTGTTCGAGTACTCAAACGCATCCTCGATGATAGTCCACATCAAGGTCGAGTATTTCTCGCCCTCCTGGAGCGGCAAGAGCTGACCCTCCTCATCGAAGGCGGAGAAGTGGTTCTGCAAGCCGCCGACTGCCGTCTTGGTCTCCCGGACCAGGTCCATGATCGGGTTGTCCGTTGTGCCGTGAATCCAGTTCGCGCCAACATCTATCAGGTGGCCATTGGGCAGCATTTCCTGGAATATCCTGCCACCCAGGCGATTCCTTGCCTCCAGAATTGTGACGCGGAAGCCATTACGGAGTAGCAAGTCGGCGCATCTCAGGCCTGCGAAGCCGGCGCCCACGATACCAACATGCGGTTTCCTGCTTGGGTCGAGTGTTTCAAGCTACGGTGGATGATTGTGAGCATTGCATTCGGTCCTTGTCATGCTTTCACACCCGGCTCTGCAACATCCCGTCCTACCCGCTTAGACACTGTCATGAGTGCCCACGAGTTGGACGCTACAGGATGTAGTGGCTATTTCTGGGTTTGGGTGCAAAATACCTTCAAGACTTTATCCATAATGCTCAACCTTCGAGATCCGCTAATCGCAGAGAGCCGAGCTCTCTTCAAATCCTGGTATATCTTTGACGAGCTCTTCCGTGCTGCACTGGTAACGGACATCGAATAAGCATCCATGCTGGCCTAGGAGGAGACGTAGAGAGCTGCAACCGAGACTATCAAGCAAAACAAGATAAAGACTATAGATATAGAGTGGGATGGTGTTTCTGGCCTGGAATTGGCACAAAAAGGGGTCGACAGGTGAGGAGAGACAGAAGGTGTGGGAATAGCTTAAAGGCGTCACGGCGATGGAGTGAGGATATACGACTGGACGAGTCGTCATATGCGGGGACAAAACTTAGCGGGAATGACACCGGCCGCCTGGCTGGATTTACCCAGTTACGGGCATAGCCAGACGGGACGGGGAGGGCAGTTATCTACCTCCTGGGAACGGAGAAGACATGGCAGAGTCATGGTGGTATGGCCTCGAGCGCAAGGGCAAAAAGGCCGATAAGAACCCGCGCTGCCCCCGATAAACATAAAGGCAGGTAACCCTCCAGAGCTGTGTGCGAGAGGCGCGGCAATCTCGACAGCGTGCATATGCTAAAACGACGGAGCCTCATTTGGCAAGTCCGGAGGACGGGTCACAACCTGACTTCCATCCAGTGGTTCCGGGAAGGGAGGAAATGCAGGAGCAGCCGTTGGCGGAATGCTCGGTTGAGACCAGGGGACCACTTGGTATCACCGCGTGCTTCTCTCGTCTCGCCGTGTGGCCAATAACGGCCGCCCTCCTGAGCATGCCATCTGACCTCTCGGCCTGGGCTATGGTGTGTCAAAGCTGAGAGAGGAGAGAACCAGACTCACCGAATCGGGCAACAATTGGAAGGGAGCCTCCACAAAGAGAATAGGGGTTGGCTCTGTGCATAACACATGCCCGTGTCAAGTTGGCAAAGTCAATCTAGACCTTGCACTAGATCCGCTAGGCGGGGACCAGCGATTCCGATCGGAGGCAGTCTAATACTACCAGGACCACTCGCTGACTTCACAAGCTGATGAGAACGGATGAGATGAACTAAGGTTTTCACCCTGCCCCTCTTGTTCGTTGATGCCAGATTCGAGGCTTCTTCAACTTCTTCTGAAGGTGGAGCGCTGACAATGAGGGGCTGTGACACGGAGGCCGCGGAAAGCAGGGAGACGAAGAGAATGCTGGGCGCTCCAGTCCGCACGAAACCTTGCAACAAGGCTTTGGCCTCCCTTAACCTATTCTTCGATAGCAATATCCTTTCTCTTTCCACATGCGGTTGCTGCAAGCAACAGACACACAGTGGTCTGCTGATATCCTCAATGTTGGTTCTTGGCAAGGCAGGGAGTGAGGGGTACTAGCAACAATGACGCCAATTTGCTGACGCAGGCATTGACACATGATAACTATCGGAGGGAAGCACTCAGTGGAAGAGAAACTCGCCTATTACATTGAAGCACCCTCATACAGGCACCCCATGGTCAAAAAAGCCGTACACCAAACTAAGGTACCCTACGGATCCGTACAGTTTGAGCAAAAGTAGTCAACCAAACAGGATTAAATCCAAAGAAAGAAGAGGAAAAAATTGAAAGAAAGAGAAGGAAGAAAAGGAACAGGAAGAAGAGGAACAGGAAGGAGAGGAAGAAAAGAAAAGCATGAGATTAAGGTACTGTACTGGTGAGTTTCTCTCCGTCTTGATGTTTGGCGTACCGCTTTTTCTGGCCACAGGGTGACAGGCAGCTGTCAACTCCCCAGGAGAGACACTCGAGTCATGAACAATTTCGGAAAAGTTGTGTCGCGCTGAGTCGCTGACGGGCCCACAATCCAAATGCGCTCCGCAGGGCGGCAGGGCCCAAGGCCCCAAAGGCCCCCCGCCTGTGGGGCTGAGGCTAGCCGCCCCGGACTGCAGCCAATCACAACCATTCTATTTGCCTTCCCCAGATTCTCGAAACGGCCGGGAGCCGAGCACGTGCCGAGGCAGTCCAGGAAGGAGCCGATGTAAGCCCCGGGCACCTCAATGGTCCGGCCGTCAAGGTACGAGGAATAAATTGTCGGTGTTGCCCGCTCTTTGTGTTTCGCTTGACATTCCCCTGATCTCTTCCTCTGTGATATCCCAGGTCGTTCCGTCCGTACCAACCACAGTCATGCCTCTTGAAGTCCCCTCCAAGACGTTCACCCGCGCCGAGGTCGCGAAACACAACACCGAAGATAGCACGTGGTTCATCATCGACACTGTCGTTTACGATGTGTCCGACTTCCTAGACGCCCATCCGGGCGGTGAGGCCGTGCTGCGGCAGGTTGCCGGCACAGATGCGACGGTGGCCTTCTACAACCTCCACCGGCACGAAGTGTTGCAGAAGTACTCGGACCTGGCCATCGGCACCATTGAGGGCGAGAAGCAGTCTATCATCACCCCCAAGCTCGGCGAACTCTCGCCCGTCCCGTACGCGGAGCCGCTGTGGCTCACACCGCAGTTCAAGTCCCCTTACTTCAATGACAGCCACCGCCGCCTGCAGCGGGCCATGCGCAAATTCACCGACACCTACATCACGCCCGAAGCCCTGGAAAAGGAACGTTCCGGCGAGTATGTCAGCCAAGAGCTCATCGACCGTATGGCACAAGCAGGCATATTACACATGCGGATGGGTCCAGGGAAGCATCTGCACGGGGTCAATCTGCTGAACGGCGCCGTGGACGGTAAGGAGTTCGACTACTTCCACGACATGATCTGCGCGCAGGAACAAGTCCGCGCCGCGTGCCGTGGCTTCCAGGACGGCAACCTGGCCGGCATGGTGATCGGGCTCACCTGCATCCTCAACTTTTGCAACAACCCGGAGCTGAAAAAGCGCGTCACCGACGAGGTCTTCTCGGGCAAGAAGAAGATCTGTCTCGCCATCACCGAGGCCTTCGCCGGCTCCGACGTGGCCGGTCTCCGCACGACGGCCACCAAGACGCCCGACGGCAAGCACTACATCGTGAACGGCACCAAGAAGTGGATCACCAACGGCGTGTTCTCAGACTACTTCGTCACGGGCGTCAACACGGGCAAGGGGCTCAGCGTGCTGCTGATCGAGCGCGGCGAGGGCGTCGAGACCAAGCCGATCAAGACGTCGTACTCGCCGGCCGCCGGCACGACCTACATCACCTTCGACAACGTCAAGGTCCCCGCCACGAACCTCCTCGGCGAGGAGAACAAGGGCATCTACGTGATCCTGTCCAACTTCAACCACGAGCGCTGGACCATGGCGTGCGCCACGATCCGGTACATGCGGCTGGTGGTCGAGGAATCGCTCAAGTGGGCGCACCAGCGCCTCGTCTTCCGGAAGCGGCTGATCGACCAGCCCGTGATTCGGCAAAAGCTGGCCAAGATGATTGCGCTGTGCGAGTCGCACCAGTCGTGGCTCGAGACGATCACGTATCAGATGTGCCACATGCCCTACTCACAGCAGGCCAAGCACCTGGGCGGGCCGATCGCGCTGCTCAAGATGAGCGCCACGCGGGCGGCGCACGAGATCGCGGACGAGGCCGTGCAGATTTGGGGAGGCCGCGGGCTGACGCAGACGGGAATGGGGAGGGTGATTGAGAACTTTAACCGGACATACAAGTTTGATGCCATCCTGGGCGGTGCGGAGGAGGTCCTGGGTGATTTGGGCGTGAGGCAGGCCATGAAATTCATGCCCAAGGCGGTGCTCTAAAGGAGATGCTCCAGGGGGGCGAGAGTAATGCACCAAGCTTTTGTATATGTAGTGGGTCAGGTATTCGGCGTTTGTCGGGCATCATCATGGGCGTTTTCAGTCAACCGTTAGATCAGGATCTGGGGCAGTCAAAAGGAGGCGCAGCCGCGGTTGGCCATTCCCATCAACCCTGCGTCAACGAACCCGGACCGTTGTCATTTCTATGGAACCTGAGATGTGAAGCCCATTTCCAGTCCCATCATCTAGTCGTTAATCCATGCCGTGAGAGAGGAAAATCCAGAAGCTTGACCTGCAACAAAGCGATTGCAGCGCTCCATCCGAGGAGAGAGACTTGAATGGAAACCTTTTTTAAGGTAGCCCTCGCCGTCCCGACGCCAAGATGGTCAACTTTTTCCGTTGCCTGATGATCCGTGGTCATGATGCCATCTGAATGGGAGTAGTGCAGTGAAAACATGATGAAAATCAAAAGGTGAAGTGTGAAAAGGGGAAACTAAGAACCAGGGCTCCATGCCATGAATGCGAGAAAAGCCACGCGAGGACACGCCAACTGAATATCGGTATCCAGATGGCCACCGAGATACCAGCGAATGCAACCCGTGGAGATCCAGCGCGCGAGCACCAGACCGGTCCACCAGAAACGCAGTGTATAGCGCAGCCGGCGCCACCCTCATGTCATCAACCTTCATCGGGGGCGCCAGTCACGAATCCATTTGTCTTCTCCCATGCCTTGAGCGCAACGAGCTAGAATCAATCGCAGAAGGCTGGCCGATTTCGAGGGGAAATTCCCCACGGTCTTTGAAGGTAAGGTTGCTAAGCCGCCTCAAGTCCGCGACTTAGTTGTTCGGGCACTGAGACTGGACGTGACCAGGTTGCTGGCACTTGTAGCAGATCTTCTCGCCGCCGCTGGACTCCTTGGGGCAGTCGCGCGACAGATGGCCGGAGACACCGCAATTGTAGCACTTGTTGCCGTTCACACAATCACCTGCGAGGGTTAGATTAAGCTTTCAAAGAGGCGCCAAGTGGCTGCAATGACTTACGGGAGAGGTGGCCGATACCACCGCAGGAGTAGCACGTCTTCTGGCCGAAGCCGCCGCCGCCGTAGCCGGAGTTGTAGCCACCGCCATACGAGTTGCCCTTGCTGCAATTGCGGGCAATGTGGCCGAGCTCACCGCACTGGAGCAGTCAGGTTAACAATGAGGTTTTACCTCGGAAGGACTGAGTCTCACCTTGTAGCACTCAGCACCCGATTGGCCGCCGCCGCCGCCGCCAGTCGGGCAGTCGCGCGAGATGTGGCCGGGCTGGCCGCAACGGTAGCAAGTCTTGGTGTCCTTAGGACCCTCAGGGCAATCACGGCCTGTTTGCTGTCAGAGACTGGTCCACGTATGCAACACAGTGATCTTTACTCACTCATGTGACCCTCGCCTGAGAATCGACAGCGTCCTGTTAGTCCAACACGTCCCAACGGAGAGGTTCGAACGGCAGCCAAGGAAGCTTACCACCGCAGTTGTAGCTGTACCAATCAACAGTCAGCAATCGTAGCGTCCAGTAGTATCTGCGATGGAGTATTAACTCACCACTTAGCCGCACCCTTGTTGGGGCAGTCCCGAGCCTGGTAGTACGGGCATGAGTTAGTAACTGCAAGGCAACATCACGATACTTCCCCATGGCCACCGAATTCCATTTTCTCCCACTTGCCGACTTTTGCATACCTGATGCGTGGTTTGGCCGCCTAAAACTCATGTCAGATGATCTCTCTCTCCCCAACTCAAGCACGAGGTACGTTTGACAGTGGTGCTGTGAAGATAACGGTCGCGTAGCGCAAGCAGGACGACTTCGAATGGGCCGAATGTTCTTCCTAACCCCATTACTGGGCCTGGCTGGAATTGACCAATTTCCAGAGTTTTGGAGGCGCCCGCGCTCGTGTAGAGGAAGCTCTCAATGTCGCTGCGATGCATTGACATCACCAAGCCCAAGGACCGACCACTTCCTGTGCTTTTGCATGCGGAGAGGTACACACTTCCGCGCTCGCATACATATTTGGTGAAATGCTCCAGCTGGCTATCCGACCAAGGTCGCCAACGTCGAAATGTGATGCATCATGCGCAAGCTTCCCGAAAATGTGGGTGGGTGGCGACTGCGCGCAGAGCCGCGGGGCAAACAGGAAGCCAGAGCGAAAGAACTGCGAAGGCAAACTCACAGGTGAAGCAGGCCCGTCCCTGAGATTGGTAGTCCATCGTGAAAATAAGGTTTGCTGGCTGAAAGGTTGTAGATTTGGGTTCTGCGCGAGGCAATCGATCGTCAGTATGGTGTAAGTGGTCAGACGAGTTTCCAATTCCAGAATCTGGTGATGTGCTCAGGCATTGGTTTTTTTTTTCGCGAAGGAGGGCGCAAAACCAAAATATGGTGGGGGAGACTTTTGATGTGGGGTAATTCTTACCGACCGGACGGAAGATTTGTGCAACACAAACTGCGAGTAATTGATTGAAAGTTTTGTTCGAGAGTAGGAGAATAGCGCACGGCAGGAGGGGAACCGAGAACTAAGTACTGTTCCAGATGCCAGTGCTCGATAAGGCAGGTCAAGTGCAAGGGAGGCGAGGCGAGAAGCAGGTCGACGAAGGAGCGGGTTCACTGTCGTTGAAATTTTCTGGAGTGGGAGATTGGGTGGGTCAACGATCCCCCCTGCCTCCAAGTTCCTTCGCCTGAAGTTGGCTGCTGAAACGCTCTGACAGGACAGCCTCAAGCCTGTGGCGCTGTATGGATGTCGATCTGAGGATGTTGGCGAGGGTAAGCAGACAGAAACAACTCAGATGCAAGTTGTCTCGGTTGAATGCAGCCCCTGCGACATGAGAAATGGTACCTCGTGCTTTCGTTCCTCATTCCTCACCCCGATACATCTGGCACCCCCTGGCCAGAAAAGCACGTACAGCATCACGACGGAGCGAAAGTTACTCGTACCTTATTTATCTCATTCCTTTCTTTTCTTCCTCTTCTTCCTGTCCTCTTCTTCCTGTTATTTTTCTTCCTTCTCTTTCTTTAAATTTGTTTTCTCTTCTTTCCTTAGATATAATCGTGTCTGGTTGACTGCTTGCTGCTCAAACTGTCGGGTACCTGAGTTGGGTGTACGGCTTTTTTGACCATGGGGAGATCTGGGTATCTCGAACCTCGGTCTCAACACAGCGCCTCCACCCCGTCATGCCGCTAAGACACTTCCGAGTTCGGAACACATCTGATTCGGTCTCCCGGAGGCTTGAGGACGGCTTTTTCCAGTATCCGTCGACTTGGTAATAGCCTTGGCCCGCCGTGGTGGGACGGGCTGCTCGACCCAAACAACACGCGGGCAATATTCCATAGCCCCTGCATAACGCGCGGATCTTGTTCGCCTGAGCTTCCATCTCCTTTCTCGAACAATAACCCGTTTTGTCATAGCAAACGGAGCTGCAGGGAGCCAATGCGGGCCCGATACGTGGCTTGAGCTGGCCTCTCGATGTAAGCAACGCTTTCCCCCGGGGTTCTGACCCTGGAGTCTTGAACTGGTGGCCTTCTATGTCCAGGTGTTTGAAGGACATGATGTTTGCCTGCTGGGGTTGTGAACCCGCTGTCAAGTCATACCACATGCGAACCGAGCTATCGCACCGCTCGGCTGCCTTTCCGTCGAACCGCCGCTGCTACGTTCATGCTTCTCGCACGGACAGCCTGCCCGGCATACAGAGGCAAGGAAAGGGTCTTCTTGGATGCCATACAGAGTGGCTGAGCCGGAGCGAGTTTCTAGTTTTGTTCCGAGCCCTTTATCCTAGGCTGCCGCTCAGGAGGGCCACATCATCCTTTTCGGGACATCTTCTGGAACCTCGCTGGAAGCATTTTGGCAGATTATTCCCTGGCTGCCCTGTTTGATTGCCCAATATGCCGCCATTCGCGAGCTGTTGAAGCAGCAGCTGGTATACTGTGCTAGCATTGCAGTCTGCGCCGAGCACGGAACATACGTATCACCAGCTGGATCAACCCCTGTCTCCATAGTTGCCTGCCCTCGAGCAGGTTGATCGGGGGACGCTCTCTCGGCTGTGGCTCAGTATCGCATCAGGAGCTCGAGTGCAGCAACCAAATCCATCAAAGGGTGAGGAGTCCCGGGCGCATTTTGATCGTGCGGTGATTGTCCGTGTATGCCGGAAGGGTGCTATCGGGCAGTAGGGACAGACCGTCTCGTCCATAGGAGTAATCGCGGCTCAGTGGAATGAAATGGGGTGTCTGTCTGCTTACCTATATAGCTGGGTCTTTGCAGACGGCCGCTCACACCGGAGCCGATTCGGCCGGCTGCTCGCATCGAAGTCTGGTTGCCCATATTGCGGTTCCGACGGACCAGCAACCCTCTACACGAAAGATAACCGCAACCAAATTCATCACATAGCACCCGTAGCCGGACTGAGAGCCCGTGTTGATAGGCATGTGGTGAGCGAAGTTCTGAACCCTCGTATGATTCGGGACGTCGTCCGCTCCGGATACTCGCAATCCCAGGCATCTGTATACGAGGAGCAAGTTACACTTCCAACCAGACCTCAAAACCAACGGCAGCCAGCAATCCTCGGAATAAGCTGAGTTGGGGGAAGGGCTGCTGGAGATCCAAAGGTGCGAACAAGATCTGGAAATGAAGGTACAGGGCTGGCCGGATCTTCCCAAAAGCAAACGAGCAGCGAACCGGATAAATCAACGGTGTGCCCGCATAAGGTTGATGTTACGGTGCCCTAACCTCTTCCAAGTTCTCGGCCGAGGACTGGATTTCGAGCGCCCTATATATGTACACAGTAATCCAGTTCACTGACCATAGACTAGCAGCGAAAAGTTGGCTAAGGGAAGCAGAATGGTAGGAAGACAAGAAAGAGTGAATAATAAGAAGAGAAAAGAAAGAAAAAGAAAGAGTGCTTGAGGGGCAAAGCCAGCCAGTCTGTTGTAGAGGACAGAAAAAGTTCGATGAAGGCGTCGTTGGTCCCGAAAATATCGAATGCTGTGCAGGTTGCAAGTGTTTTGGCGGGTAACATTAGGCAAGAGCAAATCCGATTGGCCCCATAACGTTAGCAGGCAGCTTTGGCCGTATCACGTGAGAAGGCGAACCGTGTCTGGAATCTTGGCATCTTTCATCCTTGCCATTCGGGGAATCATGACGCGACGCGAGACGCGGTTCGCCGCCTTCACTGTGGGTTCCTTTCATTCCTCACCTCGGCTGGTGTAATGGATTACTGGTCCCGCAAAGGACGGCCGATGCTCCTCGCGGCATTGGAGACCGTCTGTGACACTGTAGAAAAAGAACTCGCTGCTGGTACGTTTCGCAGGTCTTCAACCGTAGCACATGTGGCTCAGCTAATATCAGGCCAGACATCCAGCAGCAGGATGGAGACCACCATGCATCTCTCCTACAGGAGATTAGTCAACTGAAGGCCACAGCTGCGAAAGCCGATCAGTTGGAACGAGAGAACAGGTCTCTCCTCCGAGAAATTGAATCGCTTCGGGAGAAGCAACTTCCCCAACATGCAGCGACAGCTCAGTCTCCTGTTCGCCGTCCGGTAGTATCAGGGGAACAGGCACTGCCGCCAATACGACCTGCCCTTGCAGAGATATCCGCCAATATCAATGCACGCGCATTGATGACCCCAGACTCCTCAGCACGCGACCAGGTGAAGCCAAATTTCGAGAAGGAATATTCGAAACTTGCGAGACTATATGCCGCGCTGAAGGAGCGACACGAAGAAACCAAGCTTTTGGTGAAGAAATACCGTGATGTGCGGGACGGCTGGATAGAGTACGCTCAGTCGCTTGAGGTCAAGATACGGAAGTTGGAGAGGAAGCTCGAGCGGAACAAGGGTCACGATAATGAACTGCCTCCTTCCAGCACCACGAAACCTCGACCCGCCAGAACCGTTGCCGCTAACGCCGCCTTGTTAGACGATGGAGGGCGACCAGTCGAAGAAGAAACACAGGATGGAAGCGGTAGGACGCCTGAGCTACCACCTATACCTCCAAGCATGTCTGTGGAACCCGTGGCCGCGATCAAGGAAGAGCCGTCCTCAGATGAGCCAGTAATAATCTCTAAGAGGATCATAAGCAAACGCAGACATACGGACGATGGCGAAATACCTACCCCGCCGCGCAGAATTAAGACTGAGCAGAGCATCAGCTCAGACCCTATCATCACCAGCGAAGCTCCCGTTTTCCGTCCCCACGAGAGTATCGACCTAGATGAAGAGGAGCAAAGAATACCGACACCGAGGAAAGAACGCCCGTTATCTATCAGGGCAGGCTGGAGTCTGGATCACGGGATTGCGGAAGTTGCCGAAGACGACTTTGAGCCGCTTCACTCTCCTAAACCTCGGGGGGCTGTGAAGAATCCAAAGGGTCAGACGCCTATACAGGGTCGGCTACATTCGCTTTTACATCAAGGTTCGCCGGGAAAGACTTCCCCTTTACTCCCCCCAACGCGGCCAGGTCCGGAAAAGGCCAATCAGTCGAAATCCGATCGGCTACGGGACCGGCCATTAGCAGAGCTCCGAGCGGAAGACTTCAGAGTCAATCCAAAATTCAACAGTGGCTATAGCTATGCATTCTCGGAGGTTATACGCAATAAGGGAGAGCGGGCAGAGCTTGCTGGGTGCACCGATCCGAACTGCTGCGGTAGAAAGTTCAGGGCGATGGCGGAATCAGAGCTCAACGCAGGCGGACCAGGCATCCTCTCTCGCGTAGCGGACACTAAGATGATGGAGGACTATTTGGGCAACGAAGCCTACCGCCTCCTCGGTATGACTCGGGAGGAGAGACGAGAGTTGTGGCTCAAGGCTAAGACGCAGCTTTTGGCCGATCGATATGGGCGACATCGAGACAGGTTTGCACGGAGACCATCGCCACCGGGGTATTGGGACCCGGATTTCCCCAGTACTCAGGATATTGAGCAGAGCAAGGAGGAAGGTGAGAGGATGGAGAGGAGACTGGTCGAAGAGCGATGGAGAGAGGCAATGCGAGGCGGGGGTAGATGGCTGTTCCGGGACGAGTGAAGAAGCGACTGGCAAAACACAACTTGAATTTCTCTTGGCCGCTCTGGCCGGGAGGAGTACCCACCACTCAGCACGCTCGTCGCCTGGACCCAGCGTTGCTCGACACTTCTGCAGACCAGCTCAGAAAGCCTAGCTAGTGCGTCGCACGGTCGCTCTTGGACTTCAGCTTCCAGGATGTTCGCAATAAATATCACGCCATTCCTTTGACTTCCTGTGATGTTGGTTCCAAGTTAGCGCTTACACAACCCACTTTACTCAATCTTCAACTCCGATGCCCGGAAACGGCCCGTGTCACCATGGTCCATGGCTCCTTCCGAACCCCACACAGACCCTTGTCGAGATCGCTTGCCGTTTGGCCCGAGCGCCAGCCCAGGCGTTTTGCCGCCTGAGTTTTAGTGGCAGCATGTTTTCCTCGCTGGATGCAGCCCGTCATAAATTTTGTCACAACCACAGCCGAAGCGGGTGGAAAGCCAGCAAGCCCGCCAGCTCCAACGTCGCCTTCGCTTGGCGACCCATTGCGCGTTTGTTAAACGACGGGCTGCTCAGCGGAATAACACCTCGACCCTGCCGTCTTTGAGGCCGTCGGTCGAGACAACAAGGGCGGAGGCGGATTGCCGTGGAAAGAGCGCCCGCCAACGCGCACCAACAGCCAGTCACCCGGTAAATTCCCAGTTGCAGCTGCAAACCACTTGAATGCAAGAGGGCACTTTCCGACATCCGACAGACTCCGTGCCGGTACCCTCAACAATCCTCGACATCACTCTAAAGGCGTCAACGCCGCCATCCCGGACGCACACTTTTAATTCTTCGTTGCGGCTGCTTCTCAAGATTCTGGCCTCTGCTGGGCTCCGATTAACGCTGTTTCGCCGCGGTGGCCCTCACATCGAGTGAGCAGCTACCGCAATTCTACCCACACCACCCACCCCAGGCCGGCATGATGAACAATCGCGGGCATCTGCCGGCTGGGCAGCAGGTGCATGGTGGTGCCGACATGGGGCCTGTGCCTACCGGCGGTCCTCCGCCTCGCCGCGGAGGCCGGCAGCACTACCCGCCCGCCCACGCCTACCATGGTAGCCATCATCACCACCACCATGTGGGCCAGCCCATGTACGCCACCACCTACATGCCCGCCTCCTACGGCGCTCCCCAATACTACGTGCCCCAGCCGTACCAGAACGGCGCCATGCCCAGCCCGGCTGGCTACATGCCGTATCCTAACGCCGGATATGTTCGGTCGCCGCCCGCAATGCCGCACTACATGCCTGTGCAGCAGCCATACGGCCGGCCCTCCCAGCACTCTCCGATCGTGTCATCCCCGTACCATCCTCCACCGCCTACAGCACCGACTGTCGTTCCTCCCCTCCCACACACTCCGTCCTCGACGCACTCCTATGTCGTCCCTCCTCCTATGACACCTCCCGTCCGCCAGGTCCACGAGTCCGTTCCACCCCCGCCGCCAGTCCAGCAGGCGCAACAGCCAGAGCCTCAGCCCGAGACCCGGACCGAAACCCAGTCAGAGCCGCAAACAGAGGTCCCTCCGTCACACCAAGCTGTCAATGCCGAGCCCAAGCCAACTTCGCCTCTTGCTGATCCCGTCTCATCTCCAAAGGCGCCCTTCAGACCACCGGTAAGTGTCCAGAGCCGGGTCCGTCAGGCTTCCTATCCAGTGCAGGCGCTAACTGCATTTAGCTTCCTTGGGCATCGGCTGGTTGGCCCTTTCCCCCACGAGCTGCGAGGCTTAAGAGGAGGAGGAAGCTTCTTGGTGCTGATTCTGAGCGATTAGAGCTGCCCGAGAAACCCAACCCAATAGCAGATGTACCTCCTGGGGCGCAAAAGGACACTGTAGTTGAGGACGAGGAGAGCCGGGAATCAAAGGAGATCGAGCAACAGGGGGGAAGTGCTGCCCCGGAACCTGCGTCTAAGTCCGACAACCTTCTGCCCCGGTCTGAGACCCCGTCCACACCAGCGCAGCCCTCCGAAGACGCTGTCTCGACTTCTCCGACCACCCCAAGCTCAGTGCAGCCCTCCAAGGCGTCTACCGCTACCCCAGGCGCTCCAACAAACACTGTGAAGCCGTCGGCACGGTCGGCTGTTCCTGCAGTCCCAGTGATTCCCGCCCTGCCTAAAACCAGTCCCAAGGAATCCAAGCCTGCAGCAGGTGCTGAGAAGAGCTCGGGCGCCGAAGCTCAGCCCGCCGCGGCAACCCCTGGCGACGGACAGGTCGAGGCTGGCCAAGCAGCTGAGAGTGTGCATGGGGCCCCCGAGACGAAGGCGCCTGAGGCTGTCCAGATCGCACCTGCTCCGGTCAAGCCCAAACTGTGGACGGGTCTGTTCAAGGCCAGCACCTCCGCCGCGGGTACTAGCTCTGCCGCCCCTGCTACCCAATCTCAGACCAATGGCAGCGCGGCAGATGGATCGGCTATGGTGGCCGGAGTCGGCAGCTTTGCGAAGGCCAATGCGAGCTCGCTCGCTCAGGTTCTGCAAGCCTACCGCCCCGGTGTCCAGGACAAACTCGCCTTTTTGGAGCCGAGGGGACTGGTCAACACGGGCAATATGTGTTATATGAATTCGGTAAGAATCAAGTCACGCCGAGTCACGTCCGGCCTTCTAACTGTTCACATCAGGTGTTACAAGTTCTGATCTCCTGCATCCCTTTCTACTATTTCTTGGATCTAGTTGGCAAGAATGCCGCTCACAGCTTCAAGAGCGAGACGCCCTTGGTAGATGCCATGTGAGCCTTGAATTCTTATCGCCTCGTCATCTCCGCTAATGCGCAACAGGGTCATGTTCATGCGCGAGTTCAAGGTGATTGACTCGGCTCCCTCGGCGGAACAGCTCAAGAAGCGCCTCAAGAGCGAAGAGTACGAGAAATATGGCGAGCCTTTTACACCCGAGTTCGTTTATGAGGCTATTCGTACACTTCCCCGCTTTGCGAGCATGAGAGTAAGTTTTGAAGCAGCGCCAAAGTCTGCACACGGCACTAATAGTTGCTAGCGCGGTCACCAACAGGATGCTCAGGAGTTCCTCGGATTCCTCCTCGAGGGTCTCCACGACGAGTGCGTCCAGGTGATGCGCGCCGCACCCGCATCGACCGCTTCCACAGCCCCCAGCTCATCTCTTCCGTCTCCAACCTCTTCCCGGGCAAATGACGCCTCGGAAGGTGGCGATGACTGGCTCGAGGTCGGGCCACGCCAGCGCGCCGCCGTTACCCGGTCCTCTGGCCACTCCAATGCCTTGTCGCCTATCACGAAGATCTTCGGCGGGCAGCTCCGCTCAGAGTTGCGCGTCCCCGGCAATAAGAACTCGGTCACGCTGGAGCCGTACCAGCCACTCCAGCTTGACATTGGGTCCCCCGAGATCCGCAACATCATCGATGCTCTCAAGGGGCTCACGCGGCCCGAGGTGCTCCACGGCGATTTCAACTCACCGCACGGCAAGGACGTTCGGGCGACCAAGCAGGTCTTCATCGAGTCCGTGCCGCCGGTTCTTATCCTGCACCTGAAGCGCTTCCAGTTCGACGCCGAGGGCTCCGGCGGCACCGTCAAGATCTGGAAGAAAATCGGCTACCCGCTGGAGTTTGAGTTCCCGCGCGAGGTGCTGTCGCGTCAGACGCGCAACACCATCCTTGCTGAGAACTCTGGTGCGCCCCGGTACCGGTTGATTGCGGTGGTCTACCACCACGGCAAGAACGCCAGCGTTGGGCACTATACGGTGGATGTCCGTCGGCAGGATGGCAAGGAGTGGATTCGCATAGACGACACGGTCATCAGGAGGGTGCGCGACGAGGAGGTTGCCGAGGGGGGAGCTGAGGAGGAGGCCGGCAAGGTCGACGGGCGGAGAGACACCAGCACCCCCGCCACTGCTAGCCGGTTCCTCGGCATCAACGACGAGGATGCCGGTGACGAGGATGGCTGGAAGCAGGCGGCAGGCGGCAAGAAGTGGAGTAGTGTTGTCAACGGGGCGACCTCCAAGACGACGAACGGCCAGAAAGCGAAGCAGCAGCACAAGGAGAGCATGAAGGAGAACAAGGTCGCCTACCTTTTGTTCTACCAACGGATCTGATGAGCGATCCGTGTGGAACGGAAGCACACCGGTTTGCTGTTGCGGCTTGGCAGCGCAGAGCATACAAGAGTGGGGGTTTTGAGCGTTGCCAAGGTACATACTTAATCACGAAGAACAACACGGCGTGAGCGGTGTGGGCAGGCGGCCGTGACAACCTATGCCAGCGGTCCTGTCCATGGTCGCTATCTTGGATGCTTCCGGCGTCCGAATGGCCGCGGTTGCCGCAGCGTTAGGAGAGACACGATGGCTCCCAGGAAGGAAAGGGAGTTGACGATGTCGTGAAGCCCCTACTATCGACGCGGAGGGATTGGCGAGCACCATCCCGACGCCTACCATCACCCGACCGCCTACATAATCTTTCGGCCCATTATCGCACACACACGCACACACACTCGGACTCTACGTCCTCATCCTCCTATCCACTGCCTCGTGCCTACAACCTCCCCCTCCTCCCTCTTGCCCCCTGGACTCTACCGAGTACCAACTCGTTGATCCATAACCTGCGGAATGAACTAGCGGTATCGTGACCGGATGTGGAGCGGGCTGTGAGGCATTGCCTGCAATGGAGAGGCCTGGCAGAAGCAATGAGCATACGTTGGTAGAACGCCCGACTCAAGACCTAATCTCAGGGAGACCTACAAGCAGGTTCAACGCGATTACGTTATATCTAGGTAGATAGGGATAGCGTATTGCGTAAATAGAAGTCGATATGTTGAGACGTCTCGCTGGTATGGCTGCGCTGTATTTAGTCGATTTGCTTGATGGCCAGCGGATTGTATACCATCTTGTAGACAAGAAGACGGCGAGGTGAAGGAGCGGGACGTTGATGTTGCAGAGGCTACTTAGACTGGGAGAGATGCAGCACTTGATCTGGGGAGGAAGAAGACCGTAGTGAAGAACCGTCCTGTTGGCTGGTTGGAAGTAGGTTTTCGTGTGATCACCGTGGACCGAGGATCGAGGGTTAACTCGAGTAAATATGAGAGAACTGAACCCAAACAGGTACGGAAATGCTGTATGTGCCATCACTCTGGATAGGTATATATGGACGGAGATCGGGCCAGGACTCGCCCTTCTGTTAGCTGGTGTTGATCTGCTTAGGTAAATCAAGGACTGTCTACGCCGGCAGCACCAACTCCCTCACGTCTCGTCCAAAGTTGTCACGGCTCCAGCTATTCATGATCCAGATGTACAACATAGTAAACCAATCCATCACGACCGCCGCGAACCAGCCCCTATCGCCGACCTTTCCCCAGCGATACAAGGTCTCATCGTAGGTTTTATTGATGACGGGCCTCCTTAGCCCTTCGTAGTCGGCGAACATCTGTGCCACGGAACGGGTGTCGCGGCGGCTAAAAACGTGGGCCAACAGGACGCCGTCTTCGATCGCTACCCCGGTACTCTCACCCTGGGGCGGCATCTGTTTCTTCTAGTCAGCGACTTGGGTCACAAAATAGATGGCTCTGGTAGGGGGGAGTTGACATACAGCGTGAGCGGCATCGCCGAGCAGCAGGACACGGCCTCTAGACCATACTCCGCCAGGTGGAATCATGTAAATGGGAAACGACACCCACTCTTCACAACGCCGCACAACATCCTCCAAACCAGCAAGCCCCCCTCCACGGAATCGGCTCATAAAGTCTCTCTTGACAGCCTCCTTGTCCTCTCCCGTGGCTTGTCTCCCATCCATCCCGTCCGGCCCTTCCGGCTGCGCTATCACCGTGGCAAGGTATAACTTGCTGAGCGAGGGCTCAAAGAAGCTGACCAGCAACGACCCCCGCTGCCCGCTGATCAAGGTCGAGACCTCCACCGCGCGCGAGCCGTCCGCGGCCACGATACCCGCATCACCGGGCTCCCCTGACACGGTGACATACCCGTAGGCGCTGGCCCTTCCCGAGTATGTCTTCTTCCGCTCCGGATCGACAAACGAGCTGCGAACAAACGAATGAATCCCATCGCAGCCCAGCAGGAAATCCGCCTCTATCACCTGCTCCTCCCCGTTGCCACCACCACCACCACCACCATCCACCCCCGCGACAATAAAACGCACTTTCACGCTCCTTCCCTCCGCGGACTCTTCAATACCCCGAACATCAACCCCATACCTCACCTCAATCCCACCCCCGCCCCCACCCCCTAACGCAGCTTCTTTAACAGTCTCAACCATAGCCCCAACCAGATCCCGCCTCAGCACCCGCAGCGCATCCACACCAGGCCACAGCCTGCCCAGCAAGGCGCCCGTCCGATGCGACAGGATCGCGATGCCCGGCGACACCCTGACGCCGAGCGGGCGCAGGCGCGGGCCGACGCCCAGGGCGTCCAGGTAGCGCATGGCGAGCGGGGTGAGGTTGATGGCGCCCCCCAGGCCGAGGGTGGTGCTCGTTTGTTGTTGCCGTCGTTCGAGGATTGTGACGCGGATCGGCCGAGAGTGGGATTGTTGGTGGTGGAGGGCGAGAGCGGCGGCCAGGCCGGCGGGGCCTGCACCTATTATGATGGCGTGCATGTCCTTAGCTTACCTGACCTTGCCTTACTTAGGTGGGTGGGTTTCCGGTGGTCGATGTTGGGGAAGGGGGTGGTTGTTGCCTGCGTCGGAGAGAGGGAGGGACTCGTAGCGGCTGTGGTGCGTGTGCTAACGGCCTTATATAACGGAACGTCGGGGCTCAGCGTAAGGTAGTCTATGGTGATGGTGCAAGCAAGGGCCAGTCAGATACACGGGTGGCTGAGATTGGAGCTGAATATACACGTGGTAGAGACGGCGCATCCATGTTGCCGAACAAGGCAAAGCGGGTTCAGCTAGACTGGAACAACGATGATGGCTGTCGTCAATAAAGCGACTGCACACACGGGGGTCAGCTTGCTGTACGAGCCGCTGGCTGTTTGGTACCGCCATATCCAGCTATCCAACCCTGTCCATGAGGAAGGGGAAATGCAATGAGGACCAGGTGGTGAAGTGAGCTGGGAGAACAGCTGCGTCACTCCTCGGACTCAAACCGAGCTGCAGCACAGCAGCCTGGGAAACTGGCAAGCGATTGGCCAAAGACGGACTTCTCTTTTGTCCGCTTATGTTCTCGAGGCAGATAAGTTATGCATGAGTTGACCTGACTGGCCTCTGAGGCGGACTAATTTCTCAAGGGACATCAGCCGCAAGCGGCTGTTGGGAACCCGCTGCACCGCCGCATGCCCTATGCGTAAGTCTATGTGTTGGTGTTGACGCTTCGTCTCCAAATGTTCTCAAATACATTAGGAGCTGAGGTCGGTGTGTGATGCGCGAGATCTGGGAATGGCTTCAACTGTGATGTATTCGAATGATGAAGAGAGAATCTAGAGAGAGGGCTGCCGAGGCGGCACCCGAGATAACCATGCCCAGGGCTCCACCC